>PVKP010005255.1:23908-90895 GCA_004027715.1 Plecturocebus donacophilus | reverse complement strand
AAGGGCAGCCAGAGAGAAGGGTCGGGTTACCCACAAAGGGAAGCCCATCAGACTCACAGCAGATCTCTCAGCAGAAACCCTACAAGCCAGAAGAGAGTGGGGGCCAACATTCAACATCCTTAAAGAAAAGAACTTTCAACCTAGAATTTCATATCCGGCCAAACTAAGCTTCATAAGCGAAGGAAAAATAAAATTTTTGGCGGACAAACAAGTACTCAGAGATTACATCACCACCAAGCCTGCTTTACAAGAGCTTCTGAAAGAAGCACTACACATGGACGGGAACAACCAGTATCAGCCATTCCAAAAACATACCAAAAGGTAAAGAGCATCACCATAATGAAGAATCTACATCAACTAATGGGCAAAACAGCCAGATAGGATTACCAGAAGCTGTGATTTTCGTCTCTGATAAAACAGACTTTAAAACAACAAAGAACACAAGAAACAAAGAGGGACATTACATGGTGGTGAAAGGATCAATGCAACAAGAAGAGCTAACGATCCTAAATATATACGCACCCATTACAAGAGCACCCAGATACATAGGGCAAGTTCTTAATCACTTACAAAGAGACTTAGACTCCCACACAATAACAGTGGGAGACTTTAACACTACACTGTCAATATTTCATAGATCAACGAGATAGAAAATCAACAAGGATATCCAGGACTTGAACTCAGACCTGGAACAACCAGACTTAACAAATATTTACAGAACTCTCCTCCCCAAATCCACAAAACATACATTTTTCTCAGCATCACATTATACCTATTTTAAAAGTGACCACATAAGTGGAAGTAAATCACTCCCCAGCAATTGCATAGCATTTCACAGGTTTAAATAAAATATTGGTTGGCTGCTTATTTGTTATTTTCATCCCCTATTCCTTCCTGTCTCCATTGTTAAGCACAATTATTGGCATAAAAGAGATTTTTAATACCCATTTTTAGACTGTATTCCAGCCTGGGCAATAAAACAAGAATCCCATTCTCTCTCCCTCTTTCTCTTCCTCTTTCTTTCTCTCTTCCATTCTTTTTTCTTTCTTTCTTTTGCTGTTTCTTTCTCTCCTTTTCTCTCTTTTTCTAAAAGCTCTTCCTCTTTCTTTCTTTTGCTGTTTCTTTCTTTCTCCTTTTCTCTCTTTTTCTAAAATCTCTTCCTCTTTCTTTCTCTTTCATTCTTAAAAAAAAAAAAAGAAATATCTTAAAATTAAGGAAAAATGAGCTTCCCTGTAAAAATAAATCCAGTGTTGCAGCTGGGCATGGCGGCTTACACCTGTAATCCCAGCACTTTGGGAGGCCAAGGCGGGCAGATCACTTGAGATCAGGAGTTCAAGACCAGCCTAGCCAACATGGTGAAACCCGATCTCTCCTAAAAACACAAAAATTAGCGGGCGTGATGGCACACACTTGTAATCCCAGCTACTTGGGAGGCTGAGGTGCTGAACCCAGGAGGTAGAGGTTGCAGTGAGCCGAGATTGTATTACTGCACTCCAGCCTGAGCAACAGAGCAAGACGCCATCTCAAAAATAAAAAATAAATAACAAACCCAGTGTTTTAAGCTGTACACACTGGAGTCGCATACACTCAGATGGAGAACCTCTAACACTTGTTGAGCACATGCTATTTGTCAGGCTCAAAGTAATGAGCCTCATGTGCATCATCAATGCATTTCATCCTCACAGGACAACACTACCTATGACCCCACTTACCTGGTTGCAGTCATCTTCTCCCCCACCCAAAATACTGTGCTTCGTTGCCTGAGTATTTTAGCTCCAACACTGTTTCTGTCATAACTCCTAGTGATATTAATATCCACCTATAGGATATTCTAGTTCTCCGGCCTCACAGTTCTTTGACCTCCTCTACCCCAGTGATTGCGACCATGGCCACTCACTCCCAGAGTCATATCTCTGATCCTGTTATTTCACAAAACTACCTTCCATAATCTTGAGTTCAAGCATCCCATCTCCAATTACCACTCCTGTCTATGCAGCTTATTCCAACTACTACCCCAACTCCAACAAGCTTCTGTGGTTAATTCTACCAACTGTCACTGTTCCTCACTTTCCTCATATTCTTACTTCCCCTCTTACACAGCTTAAATTCCATGGTCAAAATCATTAAAATGAGTCCCCTGCCCTCTCTTATCACACATGATTGGCTAAAACCCAATCCTGGTTAAATCCAGCCGTCAAACATGCAACTGAGCATGGCTAGAGAAAAAATTGCACGATAAGGCTTACTGATTTCACTTCAAGTGCATGATCTCTAACTGCCAGGAGGACCTTAATGCTTCTCAGAAATCATAGACTACTTTTCCAGTCTATTCATCTGGCACACACTCACTACTTGACTTCCTCTTTTCAATCTCACTCTCCTGTGATGAATTTGCTACTTGTTCTTGGAGAAAACAAAGCTGCCAGATTAGAACTTCCTCACAGCCCCTAACACAGCCCACTTTATCTGCATTTATGCCCAGATGCCTCGTTACTATAGATGAACTGGCAATGTCCAACACTTGAATAACCAACACTTGTCCATTAGATCTTACACTTTACTGTTTACTTAAGAAAGTTGTTCTGGAAAACCTCTCTTTTTTTTTTTTTTTGATCATTAAATAACCCTCTCTAAAAGATTACTCCCATCAGCATATAGACATGCTGCTGTTCTCCTGTTTTAAAAAACAAAAACAAAACACCTCTTATGAGTCAAGCAGCCACCACCTGACCCTGATCAGTCTTAGCATCATTAATAGAGACACCTACACAGTGTGTGCCTTCTGATGTGATGCGATATGAAGCGCATGGCACCACCTAATTCTTTTTTCTTTTAAGAGACAAAGTCTCGCTTTGTCACCCAGGCTGGAGTGCAGTGGTGCAATCTCCTCTCTCTGCAACCTCCACCTCCCAGGTTTAAGCAATTCTCCCGCTCAGCCTCCTGAGTAGCTGGGATCACAGGCATGCACCACCACCCCTGGCTAACCACCTATGAAAACTTCTTGTCCAAAACGTTTAATCTGTGTATTATCAAGCTTTCACATACAATTCCAGTTTATAGGAAACACAGAAGAAAGAAGAACAAGTTAAATAACACCATAGGAAAATTATCAGACAAATCCAGAAGGCAGAACTTCCTATGGGACAACTGAACTGGTTTCATCAACAAGTAAATGGGAATAAAAAAACAAATGGCTTCACAGATACAATAATATGTAATACGTAGATCTTGTCTGAATCTTGGTTTGAAAAAAACCTTGGGGACCAATAGGGATATTTGAACATAGATTATTATATGATATTAAGAAACTATTGTTAATTTTGTTAGGTATATAAAAGTATTGTGGTTATAATTTTTTTAAAGTCCATGAGAAGTAGTGAGAGATGAAATATACTTTAAAAATATACTTTAAAATCCTCCAGCCAAAAAATAGATTCAGCAAATATGAAAAAACACAATGTCATTTTTTATAGGTATTCAAATTAAGCTATGTAACAAGACTGATTTCCAAACTCCTTTCTTCTTAGACAATGATATAGTTTGGGAGCGGGGAGAGTTTTAAAGAGCTTGAAGAAAAAAGTTACGACTGATAATTGTTTCTGTTTTACTCAAGAAATTAACTAAGAGATAGATGACTTTAGAAAAGTCACATATTGAACCATTCATTGCATGAGTTCTAAATAAACTCCATTTCACTGCCCTGACCCTAAACCTCTTGACCTCATTTATCTTCCTTAAAATGCCTTATTTCTGTTTCCTTTACAGTAAAACTCCTTGAAAGACTGTACATAGTCTTGTTTGCAATGGCTATCTTCCCACTCTCACTTGAACCCACTCCAACCAGGCCTCCCTATCTTCATGAACCTGATCTTGCCAGAGTCACAAGGACCTCTGTGACCTCCACATTGCTAACCAAATGGCCAATGCTCAGTCTTCATCTTACTCAACCCATCAGCAGTCCATCACTTCCTCCTCCTTGATGCATACTCTTCACTCAGCTTCCAAAACCTACACTTCTCCTGGTTTTTCCCCACCTTACCGGTAACGCCTTACTGGTCTCATTGCTGGCTCCTCGTCTTCTGCCCCACCTTTATGCACAGAAATGCCCTAGATCTGCCCTTTTTCTACCTACACTCACTCTCAACCACTTGCAAGCATCTCGTGGTCTGCTTTCCACCTACCCAGCCTGCAGTTTGCACTCAATACCGGTTTGTTGAAGTGCACTGCATGCGGAAAGTAGGTTCTGTTAGTGAGCTTCAACAGAAAGGAAGCCTTTGAAAAAATTTTTTTGAGAAAAGAAGAGGGGTCAAGAAGGGGGACTGGAATAAAACATGGCACTCACTTCACTATTTACCCTCTTACCTGTTATCTGCAGAGGGGAGGCAACAGTGTGGAACACAGTGATTCTCAGACGTAGAGCACACCCAGAGTATTAAAATCACATGCCAAAATGCAGGTTCCTGAATTCTGTCTCAATCCTTCCGATTCAGAATGGAGGGGGGTTGAGGGAACATTGCGGGGAGGTCAGAAATCTGCATTTAATAAGCATCCCAGGTAACTGATTCTCAGGCAAGTGATGAGAAACAGGTAGCTGCGGACAGTGCTACTGAAAGTGAGATCTGCGGAGAAGTACTAGGCTGAGAAAGCTTTTCAACACACAAGAAGAGGAAAGTACAGAAATGGTGTGTAAGCAACTTTTACAGTAATTTTAAAGAGTAATAGTATGCCTGTTAAATCAATACTTTTTTAAATGGGGCTTGTGTTTCAAATGTCCTTTTTCCTCATTTCATTCTTCCAGAATGCATTTTTATTGTATTTTTCAAAACTACTGGTGTGAGAGAAACTAGGAAAAAAATGTGGTTCTTCACCACCAATAATTTGAGAAGCGTTGACTTTGGAGAAACAGCTCACTCAGCCTCTGTTCTCCAAAACCTAGATGGAAACCCTGGCTTTTATACTGTAAGTTATGTTAGGCCAGTTAGTCAATTTCTGTGAACCTTGTGTCTTCATCTGTGAAGGATAACAATACTTAAAAGGTTACCTCTGGAGGACTATGCTGACAATTTAATGATAGATTTTTATCACTTTAGTTTAGCTAGTAATTATTGAGCTTTTACTATGTGCTAAGTAATTTATAGGCAGTAAAGGTCCTGTAATTTGGTGAAGCTCATTTAATTCCTGCAGCAACCATAGTGCCCAAGGCCAGGACTGTTATCACCATACGCTTCACAGGGTCCCCAGAGGAGCTTGCTCAGGCTGTCTGGCTCCAATACCCCAGCTCCTACCCACTGAGCTCTATCAGGTGAGAGCCAACATGGGTCAAAGCATTAATCGTTTTGTCAAAACATTTCTGACAAGTCACTATTCTGCTTAAAAGCACAGCAAAGGTCGGAAGCATGATATGCAACAAGAAACCGACTTGTAGCTCATCAGTCTGAGAAGAAAGTGAAAGGAAGGAAGCCACGAGAGGCGTGCAGCGTCTGAGAGGCTGTGACTGCCTGCAAATGTTTACTCATGGACAGACCCACCTGCAGGGCTCATGGTGAGGAGGGGAGATCCTGCCCAGAGCAAAGCCCTGCAGATAAAGGGGCTTTCACTCCTGCCAAGGGTCTCTTACCAGAGATTACATCTTTTTCCAGCCAGGCAGCACTGATGGAAAAGATAATGAAGTCCTCAGAACACTTCCCTCAGTACATTTCCCCAGAGGTTTTCTAAGAGCCTGGAGAACAGAACTTTGTCGGGGGTGTTGTCCCCACCATGAGGTCAGGCAGCGGTCCCTGACCAGAGCCAACCACTCGGAACTGATTAGGAGAGCTCTGAACTCCAGCCATGGCAAAGGGAAATCATGAGCCATTTGCTACTGTCTTCAACCTTGCACCCCACGCACAGACAGACAGGCAGACATATATCTGTAGAAAAATTTGCCTTCCTGGAGGCTGCAGTGAGCCGAGATTGCACCACTGCACTCCAGCCTGGCGAGAGAGCAAGACTCCAGCTCAAAAAAAAAAAAAAAAAAAGAGAAATATTTGCCTTCCTATTTGACAAGTACCTGGCAAAAAGTAGGCCTTTCGTGTCCCGAGTTCCCCTTCTATATAATGCCCACTCCCCACTATGAGCCCAGCCCCAGCAGGCATCTCTCATACGCTTACCACACAGTCTGCACTCCGCTTGGTAAGTGAGCGTCGAGCAGGGGAGAGCGCAGAAAGGGCCTATGGAGAGAACTGTAAAAACACTGCCCCCTCCCCAGCGACACAGCCACCCACTCTTTCCTCCACACCCCTACACTGCACCCCACCCCTGTGCTACAGAGAAGCAGAGAAAACAGCAAACGGGCCTGTTACCTCCTCAGAAAGAGGAACTCTCTCACCTCCTAATCTTTACTACACGGCTTCCTTTATTGCCTGGAGTAATTTAAAGCAAATGCCAGACTTCATACCAGTTTCCTGCTCCCAGCCCTTTACAACTGGGGATCCAACAAAAAATTAAGTCTTAATGTTCTAAGACCTCCATTGCATGCAATGAAATAACTTAGTCCCCTGGCATCTAGAATTAGCTATGTACCACCCCTGGGAGAATTGAGAACGTAGACCCTCAAATTCTCTATACTATGAGACACACACACACAGACACACACACAAACACACATATACACACACACCAGGTTCTGCCAGAGAATATATGAATATATATAATATTAAATATGACCACAATGTCATTATCACCTAATCTCCAATCCACTTTTAAATTTTTACCAGTTCTCTCAATAATGTCTTTTACACTAACCTGCTCGAAAGAGGATCCAATCAAGGATGGCACAGTTTGTTTGGATGATATGCCATTTTCAATTCTTTCTTATCTGTAATAGCTCCTCGCTCCCTTACGTTTTCTTTTCCATGGCATATATTTGTTGAGAAAACTGTCATTTCTCCTGTGGAATGGTTTATGTTCTGAGCCTGGCTCATGACTTCTTCATGGTGGTGTTCAATGTTCTCCTCTTTGCTCTGTGTTTCCTTAAACTGAGTGTTAGATTTCAAGGCTTGTTGAGATTTGGTGGTTTCAAATTCAATGTTTCTCCCAGGTTTTTTTTTTTAATATATACATATATGCAATATATATATGTGTATGTATAAAACATGTGTGTATATATAACATATATGTATGTATAAAACATATATGTATATATAGAAAACATGTTTACATAGAAAAATACATATATATAAAAACATATGTTTATGTAGAAAACATGTTTATATAGAAAACATATATATGTATATATAGAAAACATATATATATGTATATACAGAAAATATATATATACCCAAAAGGATCTAAGTCTTGGTAGTCTAAGGGAGTTGGAGGTGAGGAAATGAAAAGAGAAGGCCGAGTTCTACTTTGTGGTGGCCTCAGGGCCTGTGAGAAAACATACACCAACACTCATAGGATAGGTTCATTCATTCAGCAAATGCTGATTGCCTACGGTGAACCAGACTGCAGATACAGCAGTAAGAAACTAGCCAGAAATCCCTAACCCCTCCAGCACTCACCCTCTAGTGAGGATAAATAAAGGAGGCAAACAACATAAATTATATGGTGCTTTGCAAGGAGGGCTTTTGCAATTACACAGGGCTTTGCAAGGAGATAACTGATAGGCAGACAATTGAAGTAGGGAAGAGGGATAAGGACAGCTTGGGGTGGGTGAGGTGGAGATTTGAATCAGATGGTCAGAGAAAGCCTCACTGAGAAGACATTTGAGCAAGAGTTGGAAGGAGATGTAAACCAAAAATGAAATCCTGGGCCGAGCGCAGTCGCTCACGCCTGTAATCCCAGCAGTTTGGAAGGCAGAGGCAGATGGATCACCTGAGGTCGGGAGTTCGAGACCAGCCTGACCAACATGGAGAAAACCCATCCCTACTAAAAATACAAAATTAGCCAGGTGTAGTGGCGGGCACCTATAATCCCAGCTACCTGGGAGGCTGAGGCAGGAGAATCTCTTGAACCCGGGAGGCGGAAGTTGCAGTGAGCCGAGATCGCACCATTGCACTCCAATCTGGGCAACAAGAGAAAAACTCCATCTCAAAAAAACAAAATAAAATAAAATCCTAAGTCCCCGACCAACCAAGTGAATGGACTCCTATTTGGCCAAGGGCACCCCCAGGAAACCTGAAAAATGGAATTCCCAGCCATGATAGGAAGAGAGGTTACACCCTCATCATACCCATCCCTTTAGGGGTTTAGGCATCACTGACCAGTATTAAAGTTAAAATAGAGATCATAAGACTGACAAAACAGACCCACTGTGGCAAGAAGATACCAAATATACACAACACCTAAGGCCATGAAAGCCCAAGATTAAGTCATACCCTATAAACAATAAAGTCTGTTAAATGGGGGTTTTTAATTAACCCAGCATAATGCCACTTAATTTCCAACCTGACTCTGAAGGACATTAAAATCACATGTCCTTCAGTGTATAGTATCACATGACAGATCACTGACTCTGAAGGACATTAAAATATTTTACCCCAAAACACATTTCTTCAACATACTTGGAAATGGCTGCCACAGCAACTTCAGACTGCAAAGCCATCTTTGGTGAGGGAAACCTGCATCTCTGGAGAATCTATATGAATGCCTTCCCTTGCTAGGCCTTTCCCAGATCTAGGAGAAATTAACTGAGCGTCAGACAACTAAAGGTCTGAGAAGAGACAATCACTGTCTGTGCACCCTGAGGGCTGCTACCCATGAGGCTTCGACCACTCGACCAAGGGCCTTGGCCCCCACAGCCTCCTTATCTTAACTCAGATGTTTCTTCCTACAGACTTCAAGTCACTAGACAATAGCTTAACTCTCTCAGCTACTGTCAGATAAAGAGTCCCTAAAAATGCACCTATGACTTGTAAGGTGCCCTCAGCCCTCCCCAAACCCTCAATCCCCAAACTCCTGTGTAGGGAAAAACTCTCTCTAACCATCTTTCCTCTGTTCTCACACCACAAAATCAACACAGAAATTGACTTATGTGACCATATGTATGGGAGTTTTTATCCCCCACACACCAAGCAGCGACACTAGCTTGGTGCCCTCTAATTCAGTTCCAATACTATCTACCTGGAAATAGGGTCAGATCCCACAGATTGAGGACTTAGGGTCCACAACATCCCTGCTCCACCAGTCACAAGTCCAGGCCTCCAGAACTTCTGACCAACCAGCTTCAGTTGCGGTTCCCCCTCTCTGTGGGTTCAACTAATTTGCTGGAGTGGCTCATAGAACTCAGGGAAATACCTACTTACATTTACTGGTTTATGATAAAGGATGCTGCAGAGGATACAGATGAAGAGATGCGTAGAGCAAGGCATAGGGGAAGGGAGGCAGAGCTTCCACGCCCTCCCTGGTTGTGCAACCCTCCAGGAGCCTCCTCCGGTTCAGCTATCGGAAAGCTCACCGAACCCTGTTCTCTTGGGTTTTTATAGAAGCTTCCTGACGTCAGCACTCCTTCCCCCAGGGTACAGGGTGGGAGCCTCTCATTGGAAGGTTTTTTTTTTTTTTTTAACAGAGTCTCGCTCTGTTGCCCAGGTTGGAATGCAGTGGCACAATCTCGGTTCACTGCAACCTCCGCCTCCCGGGTTCAACCAATTCTTCCTGCCTCAGCCTCCCGAGTAGCTGGGAATACAAGTGTCCACCATCACACCCGGATGGTTTTTCTATTTTTAGTAGAGACAGGGTTTCACCATGTCAGTCAGGCTGGTCTCGAACTCCTGACTTCAGGTGATCCACCCACCTCGGCCTCCCAAACTGCTGGGATTACAAGCATGAGCTACTGCGCCCAGCCTCATGGGAAGTTCTTAAGGCCCACAATCAGGCCAAGAAACATTAGAATCGTGCCTTGGGGCAAGTGAAAGGAAGGCAGGAGAGAGACTGTTTCTTGAGGCCTGCCCCTGAAGCCTAAAACCCCCAACATTATAGTAAGACTATAGCACGGGGAACGGGGTTATGACCCAGGAACCATGTATGAAAACCAGTACATATACCATAATACCACACCCATCCCCCACTTTCAGAGGTCTCTCATGTTTTTAGCAGAACAGTCATCTTCCATGTATTGATTTCCATCTTTGCCTGTAATGCCTGTCTCCCTAAAATGTATAAAACCACACTGGGACCTGACCACCTCAGCACCACTCACTCAAGGCTTCTTGGGTTTGTGCTTTCTGTGGGCTACAGTAACTCATTATGGCCTCAGGATAAACTTCCCTAAAATATTTTACAGATTTTTAGCTTTTCTGCTAACAGAGATGAGGGAGGCGACCATGCAGATTTCTGAGAAAAGAGGGTTCAGCCAGATACCTACCCAGGGGCAGCCAGATCACGTGGGGCCTTACACAGGCGGAGGAATTTTGACTTTCATCTGAGTAAGACTTGGCTGATATATGTTTGAAAAGCATCACGAATGCTGCCCTGAGAATCAACTGTGATAAGCAGCACGTCCCGAAAGGTGAAAAGAAAGAAGACCTTTGCAATAATCCAAGTGAGAACAGCGCAGGGTCCCAGTCCTGAGCTCTCACTGGGTGCTAACGTCTTATAGCTGTCACCAAACTTAATCCTTACCACCACCTTGTGTGGTGGGATATTAACAATCCCATTTTTTAAACAAGGAAATTGAAACTCAGAGAGTTTAAGTCATTTGCTCAAGATGTCACTGTAAATGGTCAAACCAGGTTATTCTAACTGACAAACTGGTCCATGCCTTTCATCCTATGGCCCTCTACTCAGGCCTTTCCAAGGGCTACTACGAGCCTCTCTGCTTTACCACATCAACCACAGTTGCTAATCATTGTATTGACCTTCTGGTGACACCTATTTACTCTGCCCTGATCTTCCTCTCCTTAATCTTCAATGCGCAAACCTCACCCTCATCTGGACCTTAGAACTCAAACTTTCTGCTCTTAGACTAGAGAGTGTTTGACACCCTGTTGCCCTCAGAGGGCACCTCCACTAGCCATAGCCCCTCCGAGAGGGGCTTCCTGTGTCCTGGCCACCAGAAACCCTCTCATTTCTCTAAGAGCTTGGATTCTTGATGTGTGCCACCTGATCTGCCACTTAATGCTCTGACTGCTTTCTCTTCCCTCAAATCAGGGATAGCTGGCTGCCCCTTCGAAAGTTTGCTCCTTCTGCCATATGGAGTCATTACTATAAATTACTGCCCAGAGAGGGATTGCATTTTACACACACACAAACACACACAGCATGTAGATGGATCATTTTACTAGCTATTGGCAAAGAAATGTGAGCAAAAAAACATCTATCACTTCTGGGCCAAGATAGTTAAGAATTTATTTGCTCTAGCAGCTAGCATTACCCTATAGAGCTACTCACTAGATACTTTCTGAATATTTATTCCTACAGTCTAAAAACATTATTAGAATGTTCAGCTATAGACTTTTCATATCTCCTCATCCCAATATTTCACAAGCCCAGTGAAATAACAGATGCACACCCGGATTTAATCAAGGCCAAGAGTTCCTAAATTCTTCCACATCAAATAATACCTCTTATATTCTTCCCCTGACATGATTCCAAGATTTTGAAAGATGTTGTCAACTAACTTTAATTTAAAATTTGAGTTGTTTGTTATCAAATGAACAAAGACACTCTTGCCAATCAGAGGTTCCTAAGGGCATGAGATTGTCATGCCATGACTACCACAGTCAGCTGATACAAGTTTAGCAGAAAACAAAGAAACTTGATTTTCCTGGCTATGCAGGTTTGCTGTGGCGAGCATGCTTCTCCCATCTGCCTTTTTGAGATACTCAAGTGTCTGGTGGGACCCTAGAGACCCTGGACAAGGGACTCTGGTTTGTGTAGCCTACTCCAATACAATCATAATTTTTTGATTACAGCCATAGACACAATTCTTGCTTAGCATACTCCCTGTGATGACTAATATTGTCAACTTGATTGGATCGAAGGATGCAAAGTATTGATCCTGGGTGTGTCTGTGAGGGTGTTGCCAAAGGAGATTAAAATTTGAGTCAGTAAGCTAGGAAAGGTAGACCTACCCTTAATCTGGGTGGGCACCATCCAATCAGCTGCTACTGCAGCCAGAAAAAAAAAGCAGGCAGAAGAATGTGAAAGGACTAGACTGGCTTACCCTCCCAGCCTACATCTTTCTCCTATGCTGGATGCTTCCTGCCCTTGAACATCGGACTCCAAGTTCTTCAGCTTTGGGACTTCGGCTGACTTCCCCGCTTCTTAGCCTGTAGATGGACTATTGTGGAACCTCACCTAGTGATCACGTGAGTCAATACTCCTTAATAAACTCCCCCTTATATATACATCTATCATGTTAGTTCTGTCCCTCTAGAGGACTCTGACTAATTCACCTCCCAAAAAAACAGGTTGTACTGGTTGGCTAGACACAGAAGGGTGCTTAAGAAAACTACCCCAACAGCCCCCAACTAGGCAAAATTAAGGCATTCTATGTTTCTCCAGAAGAATCTGGTTTCAAGTGTTTAGAAATCAGGAGAAAAACAATGTAAAACCACAATTTTCCTGGACTACTGGATCAAACAGATACCAGCCTGCCTCTCCATCTCAGCACTCACCAGGCAAAGGCAGGGCAGCAGTTACTTCAGAAACCTGCCTGCCCCAAGACACAGCAGCAGAGCTGTCAAAGGCGGGCAGGGAATCAGGCTGCCCAGAATCCTCACATGCTAAATCACAAAGGAGAACCAAATGGCAACAAAACAGGAAGAAAGATTTCTACTGAAATACCACAGATTAAGGATTTTCTCTGAAATCCTACTGACGTGGGTCTGACAACCTTTTCAAACTCCACTTTAACTGTGTCTTTAGTGAGAACGATGTCTACTCATGTCTTTTTAAACACCATTTCCTCAAGGAATGCCAGGGCTGGGGATGGTGCCAGATGGCCGTTCTTCCCATCCATGACCATCGTAGTTTTAGTTTTACCAATCTCAGCAGGAGGAAGTCTGGGCCAGTGTTCCTTGACATTTTCTAATTGCCAGAATCACTGAAGTGCAACTACTTCTCCTTAAAGTCACCAAGGCAACAACTGTTTACCTCTCTCATCGTAACAAACTGATATCTTTGCTAGAACCAGTCCAAGGCCAAATGGGCCCCCTGCAAGGATAAAGGGGAAGGGAAGGTGGAGGAGAAAAAGGTTGTTCCAGTCTATCCTGAGAGCTTCAAGGCCCTTGGTGAAACTCTCACCTGCTCTCTCACCCCTAATCTCATAGCCATAAAGACTGAGTAGTATAGGTGAAGGAAACCACTTAGAACATCGTTGCTCTACCTTGCCTGAGCATTAATATTACCTAGGAAGCATTTTCAGAATACAGATGCCTGATATTATCCTCAGTAGCTTCTGAGTTAATTGATCTGGACCAATAAACAACAAAAGAGTTTTGAAGAATGTGGAAGTTCACAAGAGGGTGGCCTTGGGCAGAATGAGAGAGAGGCCAGGCCTTTCCTGGGAAGGGAGGGGCAACACCAGCTCAGCCTAGAGTAGACACTGTCAGTGAGTCAACACATGGCTCAAGCATCCAAAGTCTCCAGTTAAGCCAGACTCCTCCACACCCAGGAAGTCTGCTGCCCGATAACAGCCCATAGTTACTAAGGGAATGGTAGGGCCACTCCTTCAATCCAGGCCCCCAGGAATTTCAGGCTACACTGTCATCAACTCTGTCCTGCTGGACTCAAAGGGGATCACCTCCTCTGCAGAATTCACACTGATTAGTAGGCCAAGGTGAGTCAGCACTGCTGGAAAAGAGCTCATCGCCCTTGCATCGCGGTGGGCCTTTCCCTTCTCCCTCCTCCCCACATGGTGATCTGGTCTTGTCCTTGGTCACCAAATGAAGAGGCAGCAACATGGCTGCAGATCAAGCTCTTGGGCAAATGGACGGCTTCACGCTCAGCAATCCCAGGCAAAGGCCAGAACTCAGCTTCTGACTCTGGCCCATGTCACTGCCTCCTGGGAAGCAGGGCTAGTTTTCTAGGGGTTTTCACATTTGCTTCCGTCCTCACCACACGTGAAGAACATTTTATATCTGTACTTTCTGGGTGCTTAATGGAGCATGTTGACCAATGTTTGGACATTTTTCTTTGGGGGACAGATCCACAAAAGTCATCACTCAATGATTCATCTCAAACCCAAACTGCCTCCCTGCATTACTCTTTCCCTTCACTGTGGGGCCCCAAAGGCAGCCCCAGCTCCAGCCCACATCCCTGGAGGAAGCTTCTCAGACTCTCCAGTGAGGAGTCCTCTACCAGTGTAGACTTCTACTCACACTCTTGACATGCTCACACACTCTCCTGCACTCCTGCACGCTTCTCTGGGTCCTGCGTGTGGGAATCTTATTTTTCCAATCAGAAAAGTAAGATTATATCCCTTTTCTGTCTCCTTTTTAGCACTGCCAAGCACAGGAGATGCAAGTGGCGCTTGATGAACAGAATGTCTGGCTGGCATCCACTGCAGGGGCTGTGGTGTGTGTTGGGGTGGAAGACGGTTAGTTTGTAAACAAGAAAATGGTTTTAGAGAGGAAATGAAATCATCGACAAACATGAATCACCCACTGGGTCTGTGACTCCATACAGAAAGAAAGGAAGGGAGGAAAGTGATTGTGACTGCCTCCTGGGAGGTTCACACGCGCCAGGCACTGTGCCAGCCCTGGACATCCAACAGCTCATTCAGTCTCACCACAGTTCTCCAAGGCCAGCACCATGTTATCCTTTCCATCTCACAGATAAGAAAGCCGAATCTCAAAGAAGTGAAAGGACTTTTGCTAGTAAATGGCAGCGCCAACGTTTGAACCCAGAACTGTCTGAATCCAAGACTTTTTTGTTTTTTTCCTGAGACAAGTTGTCACTCTGTCACTCAGACTGGAGTGCAGTGGCTCAATCACAGCTCACTGCCACCTCGACCTCTGAGGCTCAACCGATCCTCCAACTTCAGCCTCCCAAGTAGCTGGGAACTCCAGGCACGCACCATCACACACAGCTAATTTTTGTATTTTCTGTAGAAACATGGTTTCGCCGCATTGCCCAGGCTGGTCTTGAACTCCTGGGCTCAAGCAGCCTCCCAAAGTGCTGGGATTACAGGCATGAACCGCTGCACCCAGGAAAAACTGCACTCTCAATGCCTGTACTAAGACGATCACTTGTTTGACCTGTAACTCTTTCAGCCACAGTCATGCCCACCAAACCCTGGAAGCAAAGGATTTCAGTGAACGAGGAAGGTCCCAAGCCCAGAGCACACTTAGGATGCTGGACAATTCGCATTTTATCTCATTGAATCCTCCAGCAGCCCTGGATCATTGCTAATATTACAGTTGACCCTTGGCATTTATAGAATCAACATTTGCGATTTTTACTTTTAGAACAACTCAAAAGGTCCTAGACACAAAATAGCCTGAGTCTGCCGAGGAGTAATTACGAAGTACGTGCAGTAAGGAGCTGACAAGGGCCAGTCCCCTCCTATGTAAGAGAGCTCACACTCAGGCTGGAACCCACTATGCAGGGGATGCTCTACCCTCCATGTATTAGGAAGTAACAGAAATAACTGTTGGCTTGTGAATTGTGGCTCCCAGAGAAACAAAAGTGCTAGTCCATGTTAAGGAGAGTTTATACTCAGTGATGAATTTCTTTTAACAGATTTGGAAATTCCTACTGCCTTTTATTTACGGAATCAATAAGGAACAGAAATCACTTGGATTTTCAACTTGGCTTGATTGCACTTATGGTATAAGGGGGAATTATGTGCCCTGGTGGTGTGTGCATGATTTTGTCATCTGTCGAGCAAGAACAAAATGCTTCCTCTTCAGCTACTGTACACAATAAATGAGATCCTGGCCACAATGACCATAAGGATGTTGATCTGAGAATTGGCAAAGATCTCAGGAAAAATCACTCATGAATATCAACATTCTGACACACTGTGTCAACATTTTATAGATGAAGGAACCGCAGCTGGGAGAGGCCGGATGAACTGCCCAGGAATGTATGGCTATCATGCCAGGGCACTTCCTGCCCCACACCCGAAAGCAAGTCCTCCAAACAGCTCCAACTCCTGCATGCTGACCAAGCACAGAATGAGACTTAGGAAGATGGAGACGGAAGAGGGAGACCCAAAGAAGGAAGAGGGCTGCCTCTGGGCTGCCCCCGCTCCCCACACCCCACCAGTGCTGGCCTGGGAAAGGCAGAGCCATGAACTTGCCTGTTTTGATCACATCGTCCAGGTCAATCAGTTCAATCAAGACGCTGGTAATTGGGAGCTCAGAACGGTGGACCCAGAAAAAAACTAAAGGGGGCCAAGGACCAAGACTGAGAAGGGGAAAGACCCTCAGACAAGGCTCAGTTTGGAAGAATGGAGCTTAATTTCACTTGAACCAAGACTTCGAGTCAGACAAATCTAGATGTGGATCCCAGCTTTATTATTAATCAGCCTGTAATTTTGGGCAAATTACAAACAGTCAGGGTCTCAGTTTCCTCATCTGTAAAATGTGTACAGAACCACCTGCTTCACAGGACTGCAGTGAGGGTTAGAAGTAAGGACTGTGCAGTGCCTGGCAAATGCCAGGTGCTTAATATATGGGAGCTGGTAACCCTGGGCCTGGCAGGAAACAGGGGAGGAAGGACAGAAGGCTGGGACCCAGGTTGACTGCTGTTGGGTGTAGAAGGTCTTCATTTTCAAGGATGAGATGAAATTTCTGGGAGTGTCATGAATTAGTATTTATCTTTGGCTAAACACGTGACCTTGATGTTCAACTCAATAAAACCAGTATTTGCAGCTGGGTGTGGTGGCTCATGCCTATAATCCCAGCACTTTGGGAGGCCAAAGAAGGTGGATCACCTGAGGTCGGGAGTTAGAGACCAGCCTGGCCAACATGGTGAAACCCTGTCTCTACTAAAAATACAAAAATTAGCCAGGTGTGGTGGCAAGTGCCTGTTGTCCCAGCTACTGGGGAGGCTGAGGCAAGAGAATCGCTTGAAGCTGGGAGGCGGAGGTTACAGTGAGCCAAGATTGCGCCATTGCACTCCAGGCTGGATGACAGAGTGAGACCCTGTCTCAAAAACAAAAACAAACACAAAAGAAAACAATATTTACCCCTTTTAGTGTTAACTGTTTCAAACACTGCTCCACAGTAAAGAGAATAGGAATATGGGACCTTCATGGGAGGTAGCGTCAAGGGGTTGTCACTGTGAAGACTGAACTAATAAAAAAGCCTGAAACTGGGGCACAGATGTGAGGTCCTCTAACTCTCCAACCAGATCACTGTGTGTCCTCAGAAAAGTCACTTATCCTCTCTGAGTCTCTGTTTCCTCACGTGAAAAAAAGGGCTTAATAGTCCATATTTCATAGAGTTGTGAGAAAGCACAAGGAAGCAAGATGGGAGGAGCCTTTAAACTGCAGAGGAAATGTTTGTTATTTAAGTCTCTAGACAGTGCAGTTACTTCATCACTTCTATAGAGCCATCGGAAATAGTCATATATTAAGTACGCTGCCATTTTAAAGAAGAAAGAGGAACAGTGTTTGAGAAACACTTGAGACACTAAAGGTCTCCTCCAATCAAGAACTGAAGTCATTGTAACTGGTACAGAATCATTTCTGTGTGGTTATCAAGATGGAAACACGACATTGTTCAGTTCTCCCCAAGCCCTTCACCTCACCCCTGCCAGCCCTCTGCAGCCGCCACCTGGTGGAGAAGATTTGCTTTCATGTCCGCAGAGCAGGCACTCACCGCCCGAAACAGGACACACTGGTCGACCCAACTCCTCACAATGAAGGCTGCTGACTTCTCTGGATTTTCCCTCCATTTGGAAAATAGGTCAAGTTCACTGCACCTCCCATGCTCATGCTTAGACCTCCTGCACTGAAATGTGCTCAGGGAAGAAAATGGGAGATCGGTGAGATGGTCCAGAGAGAAACCATGGGCAGGCTGGCAGCCCTACGGCCTGGCACCCAGTCTTGATTTCAGAAGAAATGCCTCTGTGCCCAGTCAGCAGCTCACTTGCTCATGGCTGACAGTGTAGTGGGGTTGTCTGGCCTCATCCGTGAGCCTGGGCCCAGGAGGACTACTTGCTTGGGCTTCAAATTACCCAAAAAGTGCACCCTTTCTCCCACCAATCAAAATGCAGTAAATACAGGCCAGGCGCAGCGGCTCACGCCTGTAATTTCAGCACTTTGGGAGGCCAAGGTGGGCAGATCACTTGAGGCTAGGAGCTCTGAGACCAGCCTGACCAACATGGTGAAACCCCGTTTCTACTAAAAATACAAAAATTAGCTGGCTGTCATGGTGGGTGCCTGTAATCCCAGCTGCTCGGGAGGCTGAGGTATGAGAATCACTTGAACCCAGGAGGCAGAGGTTGCAGTGAGCCAAGATCACGCCACTGCACCCTAGCCTGGGCGACAGAGGGAGACCCCGTCTCAAAAAAAAAAAAAAGTGCAGTAAATACAGACAAAACACTTCTGCTTCTCTCATGGTCTGTGAGAAGACAGGTTATTGAGAGCCACAGTTTCCTTTTCTGTTTTGGCTGCTCTCAACCTTCTGAAAGAGGTGGCATGTGTGTAGCAAGAACATATCTAACATAAAGGATCTGACCCTGGGCAAAGAGTGAGTGGGGAGGAAGTTAGAGGCCTGGGGAAAGGGCAATAAAGTGAGAGAGAGACCATAGCTTGGCTAGGCTGCGCTGGAAAGAGCGCGTTCCAGGTCTGAATCCTGCTCCAGAGAGTAAGACGAGACAGTGTGAAACAAACCCTCCTGAAATTCAACCCAGTCCTCTGAATCAAATAAACACCATTAGCAATTTGAATTAGTTCCCTAAGATCACCCAATTGTCTAAGATGAATTTCCTGGCCTGTGATGGCTGCCTTGATGCCTAGCAGGGAATGAAAGACTGCAGAGCCGGGAGGCTGGAAGAATCAAAGGTAAAGAAGCAATGACTAGGGTACCAGCAGCCATTCCTGCAAGGGGCCTTCCCTGCATGAAGGAACCAGCTCTGAGCTCCTTGCACCTCTGAAAAAGAGCAGGAGGCTGTTTCACATCCTGAGCCTCAGCTTCCTGAGAACAACAAAAGCTATCATTTTCAGATTGACCATTGTGCCCCAGGCATTTTCTCTATAAATGTCTGTTACTTCACAGTTCAATTGACTTTTTAACAAAAGAGGAAAATGCTCACAATATAATGTGAATAAATAAAGAATATTATAAAACTATATACTGTATAATCTTGAAAGAAAAAAGGGAGGAAGAAAGGGAGAGGTAAGGAAGGAAGAAAAGAAGGGAGGGAGGGTGGGCAATCTGACAAATGGTATCAAAGCACTAAAAATGTCCATCCTCTTTTAACTCAGTAATTCTATCTCCAAAAAAGAAATAATCAGAGAAGCTGCCAAAGACTATAGTTTCCCTTCAGTCCATGCGTAACCTGAAACAACCTCAAATCCCAACAAAAAGGAGTATTTAAATATGTTATGAAATGTCCACATGAAAGGAAGAAAACGTTTTTTCTCCTACCATTTCACAGAGAGAAAAATCAAAAACGAAAAAGAGAGAGAAATGCTTATTCACAGAACAAAAAACGACGTGAAGGAAATCAACCTAAATATTGCCAGTAGTTTATAGCTCCCAGTGTCATGAGATTTATGTTTGTATCTTTTTTTTTTTTTGAGCTAGAGTCTCGCTCTGTCGCCAGGCTGGAATGTCGTGGCACAATCTCAGCTCACTGCAACCTCGCACTCCCTGGTTCAAGCTACTGTCCTGCGCCAGCCTCCCGAGTAACTGAGATTACAAGTGCACATCACCATGCCCAGCTAATTTTTTTGCATTAGTAGACACAGGGTTTCACCATGTTGGCCAGGATGGTCTCGATCTCCTGACATCATGAGCCACCTGCCTCAGCCTCCCAAAGTGCTGGGAATACAGATGTGAGCCACCACGCCCCGTGTGTGTGTGTGTATGTGTGTGTGCGTTTTTATCAAGGGGAATATATTAGATATTTATTATTTCTCCTGCTCTTCTTTTGCTCCTCAGGATTTAACTTTTCCTCTAGTACAGCTTCCCTTCTGACTGAAAAACTTCCATTAATATTTCTTTAAGAGCAGGCCTCCTGGAAATGAAGTCTCTTGGTATTCCATCACCTGAAAATATCTTTATTTTGTTTTCATTCTCAAAGAATATTTTTTCTGGCTATAAAATTCTGGCTTGACAGGTTTTGTTTTCCCCTTCCACTATTCTAAAGATGTAGTTTCACTGTCTTTCTCCTTGGCCACCACAGTTTTGAATGAGAAATCGACAGTCATTTGAATAGGTTTCTTTCTTTCTTTCTTTTTTCCTTCTTTCTCTTTCTTTTCTTTCCTTCTTTCCTTTTCTCTTTTTTCTCTCTCTCTTTCTTTATTCCTTCCTTATGTATAATGTGTCTTTCATGCTCTTAAAGTTTTTTTAATCCTGATTCCCAGAAGTTTTCTTATGAGGTGGCTGAGGAGTTGTGATTAAATTTATCCTGTTTGAAATTACTTAGCTTCTTCAATTTGTAAAGATATGTCTTTCTCTAAATTTGAAGCTATTTCAGCCATTCTTTCTTCAAATTGTTTTACTGCACCAATATTTTTCTTTATACCTTCTGAGATGGAACTCCAATAATGTGAATTTTCAGCCTATTGATATTATCCCACAGTACCATGAGATGCTTTTTATTTTTTCTAATTTTTTGTTTCATAATACATATTTCATAGCATATAATTTCTATTGATCTACCTTCAAGTATACTGACTCTTTTCTCTGTCATGTTTATTCTGCCACTGAGCCCATACCGTCTTTTCAGTTCTAAAATTTCTATCTGGTTATTCTGCAGTTTCTATTTCTTTGCTGAGAACTTCTATCTTTCCATTAATTTCAAGAGTGGAGAATGGTTATACCTACTTTAAGTTATTGTCTAATAATTTCACCATCTATAATATTTCATTATAGATGATATAATATTTATATTATAAATATAAATACCATCTATAATATAAATATAAATATAATATAAAAATATAAATACCATCTATAATATTTCCTTATATAATATTTCATCTGTAATAATATTTCACCATCTCAGTGTTAGTGCCTATTGATTATCTTTTCCTTTGAGTGCTGTTAAGGTTTTCCTGATTGTTTTGATATTGAGTAAAAGTGAATTATATCCTGGATTTTTTAATATCATGTTGTGAGACTCTGGATCCTGTTAAAAATCATCTGAAAAATGTTGATTTTTTTGGTTTATTTGTTTTACCAGGAAATTAACCCACTTAGGTTCTGACTGAAAGTACTGTCTCACTTTTTATAAGTGTTAGCTCCAGTATCAGATCAGTTTTCAAAGCTTTTGCTATGCCATTTGCATCGATCTGTCACATGTTCCACTCAAGAGTTTGTCTAGGACTTGGGTGGTTATTTTTTTTTTTTTTTTTTAGAGATGGAATTTCACCATGTTGGCCAGGCTGGTCTCAAACTCCTGACCTCAGATGATTCACCCATCTCGGCCTCCCAAAGTGCTGGGATTACAGGAGTGAGCCATCACGCCCGGCCAGTGGTTGTTAATATCATAGTTAGATTATCAAAACCTCTTCTGTGCTTCCTGGGTCTGTTCCATGCATGCACACCTTGCAGTGTTCAGGACTTTTGTCAGTCCAATTAGTGGATTCCTTTTTCCAGCTCTCCCTCTCAAGGATTTCCTCACACTCTCCAGCCACCAGTGATTCACACCCTCCCCTTCCCGCCCCCCACCCCCCAGCTGGAGAGCCAGAGTTATCTCGGAATCTTAGCTTTTCACATTGTTCTGCAATTCCATGTTTGGTGTGAGTCATTGTTCAAGTTTTGAACCCACTACCCAGTCTACCTGATATTACTTTTCAGAGTTCTCATGTAGTTTTTTGCATTCTATCCAGTTTTTTTTGTAAACATTGGGAGAGATTGTGGTTGGATTATTTCACCTTGGCTGTACTAGCAACTCTTCCTTTTCAGCAATTTACTTCTCAAAATGTCACCCATGTCTCAAAGCTCCACTAAATATTACTTTTTTCTAAGAAGCCAACCTTCTTGTCCCAGCTAGAAAACTTTCCTCTTCTCATTAGGAAAGAAAGGGATCTGGCAATCTTGAGTATAAAACTTAAAGCCAGATTTTTTCATGACTGTCTTTCGTTTTTGTTTTTGTTTTTGTTTTTTAGATGGAGTCTCGCTCTGTCTCCCAGGCTGGAGTGCAGGGGTGCAATCTCAGCTCACTGAAACCTCCACCTCCCGGGTTCAAGCAATTCTCCAGCCTTAGCCTCCTGAGTAGCTGGGATTACAGGCATGTACCACCATGCCTGGCTAATTTTTGTATTTTTAGTAGAGACAGGGTTTCGCCATATTGGCTGGGCTGGTCTCGAACTCCTGACCTCAGGTGATCCACCCACCTCAGCCTCCCAAAGTGCTGGGATTACAGGTGTAGACCACTCTTTATTTAAACATCTGCGTAGAACGAGATGACTGGAACTAAATCAAGCTTAATCAAGAAGCAAAATGGTGGTTAGGAGAGTGGACTTTGGAGCCAGACTGCCAAATCCCAGCTCTGCTAACTGCTAGATGTGTGACCTTAGACAAGTCACTTACTTCTTTATACCTCAGTTTCCTCATCTATGAAATAAAACTAATAATAACACTTACCACATGGAATTATTATGAAGATGAAGTGAGTTAATGGTTGTAAAGCACCTTTTCTAATGACGCATTGTGACTACTATGGATCCCTCACAGGTTGCCATAACCTTACAGATGTGTGAGAGATGGCAAAGTTCTTCAAAGTTTATAGCTTAGACTACATTAAAAGAAGTTACAATCTCTTGCTCTATCGCCATTATCCACTATTAGCATAAGCATATACCCATGTATATATAGTCTCTAAATCAGCTACCTTGAGTCGCTCCGGCATGTCTGAACAGAACGTTTCCTTATTTGGAAACCCTCCTGACCTTCTCCTGACTAGCTTCCTCTTCTTCCTTGTCTTCTTCCTCCTGTGCTTTCCTGTTATCTCTTCAGGAAATTTCCAAGTTTTTAGTCGATTGGGTCAAGCAGAAAATGTAAGGTCCTGTTCTGGCCGATGGAAACTGAACACAGCAGCAGGGCAATTGCGTTAAGTTATGAAAGTTACAAATGTCCCTGTCTGCCTTGTTCAGGTGTGCTCTCATGGCAAGACTGCCGGCGAGTTGCACCCTTCCTGTAGGAAGTAAACAACCTTGCTGAGTGATCCATTGTCTCGGTGTGGATTCTTCCTGATGTTATAAACCCGATTCCAACAGATGAGAACCCTAAGCAGGAAAAAGGGGAAAGGAGCAGACAGGGAATTGACTCTATTTCCACCTCTTCCTATGTCCTGAAAGTGACCTAATTTTTGTTTTGATAAATACATGAAAAGGCCCAATTTGTGCTGTATGGATCTGAGAAGTCATGTGGCAGAGTGGGGGCATAATTGTAAGAGGTGGGTTAGATCTGGCTTCCACACTGGCTCTCCTTTGGGTCTAGGCTTTATGTTCTAAATCATGACCCCATAGGTAGACTGGTCTGCCTACACAGAGTTGACAGAATGATCTCTGTAAGAGGCAAATGGAACTGGGTCATTTCTCAGTTTACCCTCCGATGGTTCCCTGAAACAGAATAAAATCTAAATTCCTTAGGCTGTCCCAGAAGACTAGTGATTTTTGCTGCTGCTGCTATCTGTAACCTCATTTCCTGCCACTCCCTAACAGCCCTCACATTCCAGTCATACTGAATTCAGGTTGGCCCATTCCATCTCACCACCTCCCACCTGGACCACCTCCCTCATCCTCAAGGTCTAACATCCCTCCCGACCATCTTGTCAAAGATGCATATGTCTCCTCTTCCATGCAAATTACTCAAGGGCTTCTATAGGCTTTTCCAGACTCCCCAGGATGCTGTTGGTCAGTCTTTCCCTCCTGTGTGCTCCCACAGCCCTCTGACCATCTTCTAGTAGCACTTTCTGGTGTAGAATAATCAATTATGTTATGGGTCCCTCTCTCCCTCAATACATCAGTGTTTTTCAAAACGTGTATTATTTTACATGAGTGCGTCTCAAAAACAATTTAGGGCACAAGGACCAGGTTTTTAAAAAGACAATAAACTAGATTTTTAAATATCAGAATTCATTGCATGTAATAAGAGAAAGTAGAGTTTCATGAAACTTTCTCTCTCAAATAAATTATTAGAAAGATGGATAACAGCCTGGGCGCAGTGGCTCATGCCTGTAATCCCATCACTTTGGTAGGCTGAGGTGGGTAGATCATAAGGTCAGGAGTTCAAGACCAGCCTGGCCAACTTGGTGAAATCCTATCTCTACTAAAAATAGAAAAATTAGCTGGATGTGGTGGCACACACCTGTAATCTCAGGTACTTGGAAGGTTGAGGCAGGAGAATCGCTTGAACCTGGAAGATGGAGGTTGGTATGAGCTGAGATCGCTAAGATCGTGTCATTGCACTCCAGCCTGGGCAACAGAATGAGACTCCATCTCAAAAACAAGATGGCTAACAGATAATGAACCCCCAAAGACCCATGACCCAGTTTCTATATTATCAACTCATAGTCAATCTTGTTTTGTTTATACTCCACTCACACCTATATCCCTATATTTTGAAACAAATCCTGAACTCATCATTTCATTCATAAATGTTTCAATATGTAATCCTTAAAAAAAGACCTAAAGCAATAACTCCAATACCATAAAATATACTTCTTATTGATGGTGGCAGTCATAAAAGTTTGTACGACTTAGAAGCTCCTGGGGAGAGACGCCACCTCATTTATCTCTGCATTTTCACTACCTGGCATTCAATAAGTGCTGAGTAATGAAAGGAAGAAGAGGAGAAAGGGAAAGGATATAAGACAGAAAGGTTGTAAAAGGAAGAGAAAAGAAGGATGGTTTTTTCTCTTTTAGCTTTGAGTCATCTTGAAAGTATTTTTGGTGAATTTCTCTAAACAAAGAAACAAAATACCAATTTAGCTTCCTCATCAATAATCAATTCCTGAATAAGTAAGGTTTCTGTCATTGTTGTTTTCTCTCTGGGATGTCACATACGACTGCACAAGCTGTTCACTGCATGATGGCATCTGGCCCTGGCTGGAAAAACACCCCCTTTTTTTTTTTTTTTTTTTTTCTTTGAGATGGAATCTCGCTCTGTCACCAGGCTGGAGTGCAGTGTCGCAATCTCAGCTCACTGCAACCTCCGACCCCTAGGTTCAGGTGATTCTCTTGCCTCAGCCTCCCGAGTAGCTGGAATTACAGGTATGTGCCACCACATCCAGCTAATTTTTGTATTTTAGTAGAGATGGGGTTTCACCATGTTGGCCAGGATGGTCAGGATCTCCTGACCTGGTGATCCACCTACCTTGGCCTCCCAAAGTGCTGAGATTATAGGTGTGAGCCACTGTGCCTGCCCAGGGCACCCTTCCTTAATAGCACAAAAGTGCTATATGGGCTTACAGGACACTGTGCTCACTCCTGACTCTAGTGTATTGCACATTGTTACCTCGGTCCACTCTGTTCCTCCTGCTGTCTTCTTCCCTTCCTCCTAAACTGCTACGGAGGCTACAGGCAGGGATTCTTCATACAGCTGAGCCCCTGGAGATGTGTCTCAATAATGGCTATAATGGCTATAAAAGGCCATCTTTCTGCAAAATACCTTTGGTAGCAGAAGCAGGACCTCTCTCTTGGGAAAAGTCCTGGGTTCTGGGGCTGGCTCTGACACTTGCTAGTCATAGGACTTTTAGATAGTCTCCCTATGTTAGTCTGCTCTTGCATTGCTATAACTACCTGAGACTGGGTAATTTATAGAGAAAAGAGATGGGTAATTTATAGAGAAAAGAGATGTAACTGGCTCACAGTTCTGCAGGCCATACAAGCATGGTGCCAGCATCTGCTCACTTTCTGGGGAGACCTCAGGGACTTTTACTTATGGCGGAAGGTGAAGCAGAAGCAGGCACATGGCGATGGCAGAAGCAAGAGGCACATGGCAATGGCAGGGGAGGTGCCACATACTTTTAAACAACCAGATCTCATGAGAAGTCACTGTGGTGAGGACAGCTCCAAGCCATGAAGGATCCACCCCGATGACCAAAACATCTCCCAGGAGGCTCCACCTCCAACACTGGAGGTTACGTTTCAACCTGAGATTTGGTAGGGACATATATTCAAACCACATCTATCCCTCAGGCCACATTGCCTTGTATGAAAGTAGAAATAGTAGCTCTTCTGTCTCTTTCTAAGAATCCTTATAAGGACCAAAGGGAAAAAAATGTTTTGGCAACAATAAGGTAGCATAGAGATGTAAGGAATATTTTATTAATGATTTATGGTTATATCCAGAATGGTAGTTCCTAAACTTCACTGCTGTCTGGTGGATTTTCAATTATCCTTCTCCTAAAAATTCTGTATTATAATGCTTTAAAAGCATAATTTCACAAATTATTAAAAAATATATCTTATATACTATTTACAGCAGCAAAGCATCAAATGCCATGAAGCAAACTTAATTAAAGATAGGCAAGACTTTTTACTGAAAACTACAAAATACTAGTGAGAGAAATAAAAGAAGATCTAAATAAATGGGGAACACATACCATGTTTATAAACTGAAAGATTCAACTTTGTTAAAATGTCACTTTTCCCCCAAACTGTGATGGCTGATTTTATGTGTCAACTTAACTGTGGCACAGAGTACCCAGATAGTTAGTCAAACATTCTGGGTGTTTCAATGAGGTGGTTTTAGATAAAATTAGCACTGGAATCTGTAGGCTGAGTACAGCAGATTACCTTCTCTCTAATGGTGGGCTGTACCTAATCAGTTAAAGGCCTGAATGCATTAAAACGGGCTGACCCTCCCACAGCTAAGGGGGAACTCATCCTGTCTGACTGCCTTGAGCTGGGGGGTTGCGGTGGTGATGGTGGTGGTTGTTGTTTTGGTTTGGGTTGTTTTTTTTCCTCCTGCCTTTGGACTCAGACTGAAACATCAGCTTTTTCTAGGCCTAAGCCTACTAGCATTTGCACTAGAACTAGGCCATTGGCTTTCCCTGGTTCTCAGGCCTTTGGACTCAGACTCCAACTACATTGGTTCTCCTGGGCCTGCAACTTGCCAACTGCAGATCTTGGTAATTTTCACTTTCCATAATTGGATAAGCCATTGATTTATTTCTCCTACTAATGTTTTATGGTCTTCAGTAAAAAGTCTGGCCTATCTTTAATAAAATTTGCTTCTTGCATTGGATATTTTCCTTTGTGAACCTGTGCTTTTAAAGAATTATAATGCAGAATTTTTTTGGATAAGGGTAATTATGCACACACACATGCATGCGACTGATTCAGAATCATCTGAATCAAGGGACATTTCAGAAGTCTTTCTGATGATATGCCCAGAGTTGAGATTTCACTCCGAAACAGGAACAGACACGTCACAGAACTTTCCTCACCCCAAATCCTAGGCAAAGGTAATTGGCACAGATAGGAATTGTTGAGATGTTGGCAGAGAGAAACTGCTTAGGGGCAAGAAAGCCACAATGAACCAACACCTCCCAGCCAATGCCTCACAGAGTGCAAGGCCACGTAAAATAAAACATGAGGGAAAGTCCTTGGCATTTTCCAGACGTGATGACTAGGTTCACTTTGCTTTTTAGCCTCAGCAGATAACAGCACTTCTCTTCTTGTTTGGCTTTGCAGATCCATCTGTCTATTATACATACTTCTAGCATCACAGGAAGATTTTTACAAGTTCATTCAGCCAACAAACACCCATTACCTAACACCCAGCCTGAACATCTCGGCACTCCATAAATGCCTGTGTCCAGAAAGAGGCAGGAAGGAGGGCATGACCGCCGCAGAGTGGCTCACCATTCAGAGGGCCCAGCAACCAGGCTGGATGGTTCAGGGAAGCTGCCGGGGAGACACGTCTCAGCTCCGACAAGGAGAGGAGGGCAAGCTGGACAGACTTGGAGGGGAATGAGCTATGCTCAAGGGCCTCTTCGGTCATTTCCTTGCATTTCCTGAAGAATATATTTTTTACCTTACCATGTAGACAACTTTGATCTGTGTTGCCGAGCATAAAGAAACACTTGATAGTTTCCCTAAACCTGACAGTTTCTTTTGACACTAAGTGTGGGAGGGAAATCACTAAATAAGCATATGAAATATCATCCCTTCTTTGCAGAATTATGAGCTCATTCATCTCCAAAACAAAACTGTATTAAAAGCTTCAGACACATGAACATGTTGATTTGCCTTCCATTTGTTTCATTATGTCCTTAACTCTAGAATGTGGACTGAAAAATACACCGTAGGAAAAACAAGGGTCAAATCTAAGAGCTAATTACAACACCAGCGTAAGGCAACAAAGCTCTCTCTTTTGTAGAGTAGAAAATAAAGCTAAAAACACTGTTTGTTTTTCATTACATTTATGGAGGGCTCCTTATGTGCAGGACACTGTGTGAAGTGGATTTTCTCCCTTAAACCCCCAACACGCCGCTGAAGCAGGTGCCATATCCCATTTTACAGATGAAGCCGAAGTCCAGAACGGTCAGCCGTTTGTCCAAAGTGAGCCTCTAGAAAGCACTGGAAGTGAGATCTAAACCCACATTGACAGCAGTTACTGCGTACTGGTTATGTGCCCGGCCCTGATCTTAGCACTTTTCAAGTATTAACAGATTTAATCCTCACTTCACAATTACAGGGAGACATGGCTGTCACCCCATTTTAGATAAAGAAAGGAGGCAGAAGGAGGTAAAATAATGTGTCCAAAGTCACTCGTCCCTCTGACTCAATGCCCGAGACAGATCTATGTGCAGTGCAGGGTCTGGAAGAAGACGTGCAGGTCATCCCTTTCCCTGGGCTGTGGACTTTTCAGAACTGAGTTCTACCCTGCTTCTGTGCCACTGTGGGAAGTTGAGGCCACACTTAGGGAAGCCATATGGCCCGCTTGAAACCTGTGAATCTCTGGGTTTGGATCTCACCATTAATCTGCAAAGAAAAACTGTTTAAGCAACCTTCTCCCAAGGAAGGCACCTTTCTGCCAACTATGGCCTCACCCGTTACTCTGGTCAGTTACATGAGCAGGGTTCTAAGAAACACCCAGGGAAGTATAACAAATACTTGGCCCATTTTTACTCCAGTTAAATTTAGCAAAACTTTGAGCACATTTTCATACCCAATGCTGGTGATTTATAGCAAAACTATTGTGCTCACACATCACTCATGGCTTGGAAAACAGAAGTGAAACCTTCAGAAAATATCTCAGGACAATCAACAGTAGTTCAAAAACAGAAAAGAAGCATAAGTATGTGGTTGCTTACTGTAGCATCAAATGTAATGCTGAGAAATTCTGGAACAACCTAAATGTCTAGCCATAGGAACAAGCCAATTGTGATTGAGGAATCCAGGACTGCCTATGAAGCCATTAACACACGACATGCACTATAAAGATGAAACACTATGTTCATGATAACGGGAGAAACAAAATAAACTTTTTTTTTTTTTTGAGACAGTCTCACTCTTGTTGCCCAGACTGGAGTAAAATGGCGAAATCTCAGCTCACTGCAACCTCCGACTCCCTAGTGTAAGCGATTCTCCTGCCTCAACCGCCCCAGTAGTTGGGATTACAGGTGCACGCCACCATGCCCACCTAATTTTTTTGTTTGTTTTTGTATTTTTAGTAGGGATGGGATTTCACCACGTTAGCCAGGCTGGTCTCGAGCTCCTGAGCTCAGGTAATCTGCCCACCTCAGCCTCCCAAAGTGCTGGGATTACAGGCATGAGCCACCATGCCCAGCCCAAAATAAACTTTTGATCAACACCAAAATTGTAATTCTATTAAAAGCTTGCTTTGCAAACAGACTGTGATTACGAGGGACCATTGTTACAAGAGAACAGTACTGTGCCAGGATGCAGGATTTTTAAAATGTATCGTGGCTGGGCACCATGACTCATGCTTATAAATCCCAACACTTTGAAAGGCCACGGCAGGAGGAATACTGGAGGCCGTAAGTTCAAGACCAGTCTGGGCAACACACTCTATAACAATTTTCTTAAAATAGCTCTGTGTGATAGTGCACGCCTATAGTCCCGGCTACTCAGGAGGCTAAGGCAGGAGGATCTCCTGACCCCACAAGTTCAAGGCTGCAGTGAACTACAATAGCCATTGCACTCCAGCCTGGGCATCAGAGGGAGACTCTGTCTCTAAAAAATATATAAAGAAATAAAAGTGTATCTTTACTGCTGTCACAATGTTTGTGAGTAAAACAAGAAGAGCAAGTCTGGCACCAAGTTTGCTGTCCCCAGAGCACACACAGGGCTCCTACTTCACTTCCTCTCCATTAGAATGTAGTAGTCTTGGCCAGCTGCAGTGGCTCATGCCTATAATACCAACACTTTGGGAGGCTGAGGTGGGCGGATCACAAGACTGGGAGATGGAGACCATCCTGGCCAACATAGTCAAACCTCGTCTCTACTAAAAAATACAAGAATTATCTGAGCGTGGTGGCTCATGCCTGCAATCCCAGCACTTTGGGAGGCCAAGGCGGTCAGATCACCTGAGAGCAGGAGTTCAAGACCAACCTGACCAACATGAAGAAACCCCATCTCTACTAAAAATACAAGAATTAGCCGGGCGTGGTGGCGAGTGCTTCTCATCCCGGCTACTCAGGAAGCTTAGACAGGAGAACTGCTTAAACCCTGAGGTGGAGGATGTGGTGAGCCAAGATGGTGCCATTGCACTCCAGCCTGAGCAACAAGAACAAAACATCGCCTAAAAAAAAAAAATTAGCTGGGCGTGGTGGTCCATGCCTGTAATTCCAGCTACTTGGGTTGCTGAGGCAGGAGAATCACTTGAACCAGGGAGTTGGAGGTTGCAGTGAGCCGAGATCGTGACACTGCACTCCAGCGTGGTGATAGAGCAAGACTCAACTCAAAACAATAATAAAAATAAAAATACAAAATATAGTATTCTTCCTTGAAGGCGACAAATCCGGGCCTCCTCCTCCAGGTCTCTTGCCTTAGCATAGGGGACAGAAAACGCATTTATTCAGCATCCACAGTGACCTGGTTCTGGCATAGCTGAGCTCTACCTATGCATTATCAACTTGAATTGGCGCTCACCTTCTAAGAGGAAAGCGGTGTTAATGGTCCCATGTCCCCTGAGGGAGGCTTACTGCCTAGTGAAAGGATTCTCTTAACTTTGGCATATGCATCTAAAGAGGAGGGCTCCCTTTACTGCCCCAGGAGCAGCCACCTCCACAGGAGCAAGTTTAACAATGGTTTGGAAATTAGCTACCCCGCTCCTCTCCCCTTCCTGGAGGGCTCGCCATTGGCCAGAGTGGGAAGAGAAAGGAGAGGCCAGGATCCAGCTCTGTGCAGCTTCGTGACCCCCAGGCAAGTTACCTAACCTCTCTGGGCTCCATTTCCTCAACCATGAGGTAGTACTGTAATAAACTTTTCACTGACTCTTGAACTATGCGAAATAATATATGTAAAAGGATTAGAACTGGGCTCCACGATGCATGTGGCTAGGCCAAATTGAGATGTGCTGAAGTGTAAAAGTATACATCAAAGATTTCTTATGAAAAAAAGAATGTAGAAAGTATGATTTGCAATTTTATATTGATTACATGAAAAAGTAACAGTATTTTAAATATGTTGGGTTAAATAAAATACAGTTGACCCTTACACAACACAGTTCCACTTATATGCAGATGTTTTTTCAATCAAAGTTACACTGAGTGTTCCTGTGTCTCCTGCCTCCGCTGCACCTCCTTCTACCTCTTGTACCTCTGCCATTCCTGAAACAACAAGCCCACCCCCTCCTCTTCCTCCTGCTCAGCCTCAGTGTGAAGATGATGAGGATGAAGACCTTTACAATGATCCACTTCCACTTAATGAATAATAAATATCTTTTTTCTTCCTTATGATTTTCTTAATAACTCTTTTCCCTAGCTTACTTTCTTATAAGAATATAGTGTATAAAACACATAACATATAAAGTATATGTTAATCCATTTTTTATGTTATCAGTAAGGCTTCTGGTTAACAGTAAGTTATTTGTATTAAGTTGAGGGGGAGTCAAAAGCTATACATGGATTTTCTTTTTTTTTATTTTTCACAGTCTACTTTTAGAAAATATATAGATTTTCAACTGCACCCAGGCTAGTGTCCTTAACACTTGTGTTATCCTATATTGTTTAAATTAATTTCACCTATTTCTTTTTACTTTTTTAATTTAAAAAAATTAAATTTTATAAAAATAATAATAGAGACAAGGTATTGCACAGGCTGGTCTCTAACTCCTGGGCTCAAGCGATCCTGCTGCCTCAGCCTCCCAAAGTGCTGGAATTACAGTATGAGCCACCAAGCCCAACCTCTTTTTGCTTTTTTAATATGGCTACTACAAATTTGAAAACCACATATGTAGCAGCCCACACTTGTGGCTTGCTGTCTATTTCTATTAGATAGCACTGGCTTAGAACATAGTTCTGCACAACGTTAGTTATTTCTCTATTTCTCCATCCCAGCTCACTGGTCAGTGTTGTCTCAATATTGTCAGCACTGTCTAAAATCCTTCCCTTTGGTTTTTTTTCTTTTCTTGACAGAGTTTCACTCTGTTCTAGGCTGGAGTGCAATGATTCCATTGTGGCTCACTGCAGCCTCAATCTCCCAGGCTCAAGTGATCCTCTCACCTCAGCCTCCTTAATAGCTGTGACTACAGGTGTGTGCTACCACACCTGGGTATTTTCTTTTTTAATTCTTTGTAAAGACATGGTTTTACTATGTTGCCCAGGTTCAAACTCCTAGACTAAAGAAATCCTCCCATCTTGGCCTCTCAAAATGTTGAGAGGCATGAGCTACTGTGGCCATCCTAAAATCCTTAATCTCTAGACTGGGTGAGTTCCTTCTTTCCAGGCCTCAGTGTAGCATCCTGAGACACATGATGAAGAGTAGAAAAAGAACCAGCCTTAGCATCAGAAGCCTGGGCTCCAGCCCTGGTTCTATCACTACTAACTAGATGACTTTTAGCATGTCATTTCATCCCTCTGAGTGACAGTTTTGTCACTTACAAAACAGGGCGTGATGACACCGAGGTCACTGCATGAGGTAACATGTATGACAGCGCTTGATAAAACACAACACGCATAGCAGTGCTTGATAAATGCAAAGGACCGTAGAGGTCAGGAGGAAGTAGCATCATGTGTACGGTGAGACTGGGCAAGACTGCCCAACCTCCTCTGAGAGTCCATGCCTCCCATTTTATATTATTACTGAACTATTTTCCATGTCTCATGTCTCTAAAAACGAATTTCTCCAAGAGTACACTTCCTCCTTCCCAGCTGCCCTCTTCCAACACAGCCAAAGCACAGTGCTACAGACGGAACTCCTCAAACCACCACACAGAACAAGGGTGCTGTGTGAAGCAGTCGTGAAGAAGCTCAAAGTGGAGATGGCCTTGCAAACGAACTGGCAACACCATGTGGAAAGTGGGTCCACATTCCAGGGACCCAAGCAGAGTACCCGTGGAGCAAGGACCCAAGCACAGAGGGGCAAGAAGCAGAAGACACGTATGTAGTGGTCAGCAAGAAGGACCCTAGAGTGCAAACATTTGCAAAACAGGGGAGCAGAAAGGTATGCATGAGCCTGGAATCCTGTAGCACTTAATGCAAAGAAAACATCAGGGTCTGATGCACAGTGGGCCACCTATGAGATGAGCCGTGTCATCAGAGATACCTGGTTGGTAGGTCCTTCCACAGATGGAACGCCGTTGCCCTCTTGCCGTTGCTACTTCAGGTTCTCCGGCTCACCCATGGTCCACTCAAGCATGTGTGCCGTAAGTTCTTGGAGCTTAAGTACCACCTGCAGCAAATGCATAACCCTCAGCTATTTGCACAGAGGTTTGTGAGAGAAATCAGACACAATATCCTGTTCCTATTTTTAGCCAGGAAATACCTCCTAACCACCTACAGTCTACCTCCTTGCAAGGCCACAAAGCATGAAAAGCACAAAGCTACACCATCATGTAGGTAACAGAGTGGGCTTTTCTACATCATAACATGTTTCTTCCTACTTCCAAAATAAGATCCGGATTATTTCTAGTTAAGCTAAGCTGCAAACTCTTACTGTCTCAAAAATGCAATGTTCTATCTGAATGGCCCATGAAAAGCAAACATACAAAGCTTCTTGAGTGAAGATCTGAAGTCAGGGTTTCTGAACAGTCCTTCAAATATTATTGCTATTCAATATACTGGTCCTTCAAGTAGACCTGTATTCAAATATTTAAAGAGAAAAAGAATCTCAAAAGATCCTATTCTTATTAAAAAAAGACATCAGGAAACAAGTGTTTGTGAGACGGATAGTATATGCAGTAAGAGTAAATGTGCGACTCATTCTGTCCCCCAGGCTGGAGTACAGTGGCGCAATGCCAGCTCACTGCAACCTCTGCCTCCAGGGTTCAAGCGATTCTCCTGTTTCAGCTTCCTGAGTAGCTGGGATCACAGGTACCCACCATGCCTGGCTAATTTTTGTGTTTTTAGTAGAGACGGGGTTTCACCATATTGGCCAGGCTGGTCTCAAACTCCTGACCTCAGGTGATCTGCTGGCCTTGACCTCCCCAATTGCTCGGATTACAGGCATGATCCACTGCACCTGGCCTATTTTTGAAGGGTCTCTGTCTTTTAAATACACATACTGAAATATCTACGGTAAAAATGAAAAAAACAGCTGAACTGGAAGTCAGTTAAAATAACATCTTATTTTGTATGACTATTCACGTGCAGTAAATGAAAGTTAAACAAAAAGTCCCCCCACTTTGAATCACCTATAAAATACAGAATATATGGTCTGTTTATACAGCCCTAGACACTCATATAAAATTTCACTCAGTGAATCTAACACAGCTGCGTTAGACTCCAGCCTTGAAAGAATCAGGATTTGTACCAGAAGAAATAATTATCTTCAGTTGACTACCATGTTACACTAAAAAGACAAACATTTAAACACTGGGATCACACCTGACCCAACAAGCTGCTCACCCTACAGAGACGGAGAGAATCTCTCATTCATGTCTCCCCACCTGCACTTGTGGGCTCTAAGCTGACCAAGTGGCTGCCAGAACCGTGGGCATGATTTCAGTTACTCTTTCTCTCTCAATCTCTGTTTTTTAAAAAGTTGCTGAGTAGAGCTGAATCGACACAGTACTCTACATGCTCCTATTTTTCTCCTCCAAGGTGAAGCTGTAGTAGGCCTCTACTGTTTGAGTTTATATTTAAGGATTGAAGACAATCTCATCTCAACACATAGAAATATGGGGAAGGCAAGGAGCCTGCCGAGTACTTCGGGCCACAGAGACCCTCTCTGATGAGAAAGTAGAGCCACGTCTACCTACACGCAGCAGCGGAGAGCCCAGCGTTCAATTGTTATTATGATGATTGTTAATATTATCATCATGGGTGTAAGTATCACACACAAAGTAATGTGCTAGGTACGCTCTCTTTTGTTGTAAAGCTTCTGAATAACTGTGTGGGTTGATTATTTTACAGGTGAAGAAGCTGAAGCTGAGAATAATCAAATGATTTTTGAAATGCCACACTGCTGGAAAGTTACAAAACCAAAAATTCAAATCTAGTTTCCCAGGCCTACCCTCTTTTCTAGCATGCCGCTACCCCGAGGTGGAAAGAAGGCCTTTAAGGCACAGTTATTTACCTAGATCTCTTCATTTTCTAAAACATAAAATAAGTAAATAAATCAACTTGTCAAGCTATCTAATTGAGAAGCAGAGAAAAACCACACCCTGTGATTCCCAAGGGGTCGCTTCTGCAAGTCTGCGCCTCTGTTCAGTTTCGCTTCCAGCTTCTCTGCTACGATTACGTCTTCCCCTCCATCCCACTAACATGCTTGAGAGAACAGGACAGGAAATGACTTTTGTGTAGAACGAAAGATGTACAGGTGACCCTATGCCAAAATGAGAAGTAATTTTCTTTCCATCTTAACTCCTTTGGGTTATTATGGCCGCTTAATAAGCAGACTGAATGTTTATGAGGGTGAACTGCCAAGGGATGTGCTCTGGCCAAGGGCCACCAAACAGGAACCGCAGGGACCCACCAGCAGTGTGACCTCGAATTAGATTCCTTTATGAACTTGTAATTTCGACTTCTTATGCAGGTGTTATCAAGTACCTGCAAAGGAAGCCCCCACCCAAAGCTCCCAAAGCTGGATGCTGTAGAGACACAAACACTCAAGTCACAGTTGCAGCCCACAGCTATCACCAGGAGACAGCGGAACGGAGTGATGGGAGGGAGGAAGGAACAGCTGTCCTCTGTCACAGGACCTAGCTGCTGTCTCCCAGGAAGAACTGCATGGGACCGGCAGTGTTACACAAGTTAATAAAGGGTTTGCTTCATAAACGCTGACCAGCAGTAGAAACCATATGACCCAGATAGATAATGGACGGTGAGAACCTTAGGGGCAAGGCCAACGTCTAATTTGCTTTTGTGTTCTCAAAAAAGCAGGTCTCAAATTGTTGTTGTTGTGGTTGTTGTGGTTGTTGTTGTTGTTTATGAGACAGTCTCACTCTGTTGCCCACGCTGGAGTGCAGTGGCAAGATCTCAGCTCACTGCAACCTCCACCTCCCGGGTTCAAGTGATTCTCCTGCCTCAGCCTCCTGAGTAGCTGGGATTACAGGTGGATGCCCCCATGCCCGGCTAATTTTTGTATTTTCAGTAGAGATGGGGTTTTGCCATGTTGGCCAGGCTAGTATCAAACTCCTGACCTCAGGTGATCTGCCTGCCTCGGCCTCCCAAAGTGCTGGGATTACAGCGTGAGCCACTGTGCCCGGCCATGTTGTTGTTTTGTTTTGTTTTTAAGGTCATGATTGTTATTAGTCCATTCTCACACTTCTATAAAGAAGTTCCAGAGACTGGATAACTTATAATTGACTTGCAGTTTCATATGGCTTGGGAGGCCTCAGGAAACTTACAATCATGGTGGAAGGCAAAGGGTCAGCAAGGCACCTTCTTCACAAGGCGGCAGGAGGAACTACCAAACACATAAAACCATCAGATCTTGTGAGAACTCACTATCATGAGAACAGCATGGAGAAAACAGCCCCCATGATTCAATTTCCTCCACCTGGTCTCTTTCTTGACACGTGGGGATTATGGGGATTACAATTCAAGATGAGATTTTGGGTGGGGACACGGGCAAGCCATATCAATGGTCATGTGCTACATTCAGAATTTTGGAAGGTATTTATGGCTGAATACTGAAACTGTTTTCACATACCACAGCAGAGTCGGAAGAGTTCAGTTTGAAGAACTGGATTCCCAACCTCAGAATCAATTTGGCCGTATGGGAGGTCAGCTGGAGATGAGGGAGATTAGAGACAATAAAAGGGTATGCTATCTAAAAGACCTCTCAAAGAGTTGGACCCACTGATAACCCCAAAGAAGATGGGCAGGTTACCCTCTGTCCTCAGATGGGAGGGGAGGTGGCTGGGGAAAAGATTCCAGCCCTGAGTTCCACTGCAGAAAGGCGAGCAGAGTCAAGTTCTATGGCTTGGTTGAACTTACTTCTGCCCACAAGCTCAACATCCCCATCTCTGCCCCTAGCAGTAGAGTTATGAGAGCAAAGGAGACAGGTGAATAGGATCACCCCAGAGGATGAGTATGGGATGAGGCCAGCCAGTGAATAACCCATGCTTCCAAGGAACCCAGGCCACAGGAACATATACCTTCACTCGTGAGACCCAGAGAGGCCAGAAGAGATAATCCCTTGGGAGGGCGAGTGAAATGGCCTGTATCAGTCCATCCAGGGAGGAACCAGAGATACCCTTTGACTCAATGTGTAGAAAGAGCCAGGGAGTCTAACATAAAAAGTGTGTCAAATACTAAGTAATTTAGTATCAGGAGCCAAAGCCTCCCTGATCCCCAGTCTAAGTTAGGAACCCCTCCCGTGTGCTCCCACAGCACCTTGTACAGACCCCAAGACCATGCCCCTCACAGTTTCCATGTGTTTCTTCTATTAGGGCATGACTTTCAGAGATTAGGAACTGTCCCAGCCTTCTGTGAAGCTCAGGCACCTACCACACCACTAGGCCCAGGCTAGGTCCTAAGAAATCCCTTTTGTATGCCCTGGACAAATGAATCATGAATGAGGTACCTATGGAATGTTTGTATTTTCAGTATAGATGGGGTTTTGCCATGTTGGCCAGGCTGGTCTCAAACTCCTCACCTCAGGTGATCCACCCACCTCAGCCTCCCAAAGTGCTGGGATTATAGGAGTGAGCCACCATGGCTGGCCAGCATTTTAGCAGTCTTAAAGGTCATAGCAATCTATTGCACTTGGACATTATCTGGATCCTAATTTGAATACCACTGCACTTCAGCCTGAGTAACAGAGCCAGACCCTGTCTCAAAAAAAAAAAAAAAAAAAAAAAAAGGCTAGTGCACCTGATTTCCACCCAAGGGAAAATAAAATAAATACCTGGCCTGACTGAAGAGCAAAATCACAGCAAGTCCAAGAGAAGGCAACTAGCTGGGTGCTACCTGTCTCTCCCACAACATAAACAAAAGGCTTCAATGGAAAAATCCTGACATGAGAAAAAAAAACTAGTCGGTTAGCTACCACCAACTACAACGGGTAGAAGCCTGGTGAGGTGATTCACGCCAATCCTGTGAAACCCAGCCCAGTGATCTGCAGATGACCTGGAAGCAGGGGTGTAGGAGGTGGGGAGGCGGACAAGCATGAGAGAGAGTGATGGAGAACTTCCCGGAACAAGCATCTTGGGTTTTCGTTGTTTTTGCTGTTGTTTGGTTTATTTTGAGCTGAAGTTTCGCTCTTGTTGCCCAGGCTGGAGTGCAATGGCAGGATCTCAGCTCAGCACAACCTGCGCCTCCCGGTTCAAATGATTTTCCTGCCTCAGCCTCCTGGTTTATGTTCCTTATTGAAATTTTTTAGAGGAAATCAAGAAAAAGAGCATCCTGTAGGAAAGGATTGCAATGGTCTGAGAGGAAGGGACTAGAGAAGGCGAGCTGCAGCTGAGGGAGGTAGAGAACTCTCTTCAGCCCCCGCCAAGAAATTCTTCACACCAAGTAGCTACCCACAAGAGACCAAATATAGTTATCAAGTCTATCAATAGTCTCTGCCTATCATCACACACATTAACACCATTGACTGAACATGAACACCGTGCTAGTGCTGAGCTGCTGGGCAATTTTTCTCTCTCCAATAATCATTAAGAACCTGGCAGGTGGAAACAAGTCACCTGCATTTAATAGACACAGATTAGAAGCAGTAGGCCGGGCTTGGTGGCTCACACCTGTAATCCCAGCAATGTGGAAACCAAGCTGGGCGGATCACTTGAGGTCAGGAGTTTGAGACCAGCCTGACCAACATGACAAAACCCTGTCTCTACTAAAAATACAAAAATGAGCCAGGCGTGGTGGTGTGCGCCTGTAATCCCAGCTACTGGGGAGGCTGAGGCAGGAGAATCACTTGAACCCGGGAGGCAGAGATTGCAGTGAGCTGAGATCACACAAACGCACTCCAGGCAGGGTGACAGAGCAAGACTCAGTCTCAAAAGAAGAAGAAGAAGAAGAAGAAGCTTTACATGAAGAACTAAGCCACTTGCCCAAGGTCATGGAGCTGGAACAGCTAGGATTCAACCAACTCATCTAACTCCAAAGCCCATGCCTACAGCACCCAGAGGAAAGACTGCCCCTACAAGTAAGGTTGGGTAAGAAAGGGTTCCTGTGAAGAAAGACTGCTGGACCTGGACCTTGATGGAGCAGTGCTGGAAGGACATCCAGGAGGTTCATAGGGTCCCCAAGATCCCTTGGGAGAAGAAACACAAAATCAAATGCCCTGTAGTTATTGTGCTATTTTTCAAATAGTAAATACTATCTAGTGGGCACCTTGGAATACTAATTATCTTACATAAATTCAAATTGATATGCTCTGTGCTGAAAGTCAAATACAGGAAAATTTCAATCATTAGCTTTTCATCCAAAGCTCAAGCTTTCTACACTACCAGCTCCCATTAGCCTGCCAACAATGTTACACAGGTTCCCCTGAACATCGTGCATGGGCTTCATGCCCTCTAAGGCCTAGCATCATACCAGCACAGTCAGAAAAGATCTTAGTGGACACCAGCTCACTCCTGATGAGTAAAAATTCCCCACTCTCACAGCAATGAAAAGTGGCCAGCCAGCATCTACTTCTACATCTGTAATAAGGATAAGCTTTCTTTCAAGACAGCCTGTCTGCAGAGAGCCAAATATTAATTATGAATTTTTTTATACGTTGGACTGAACTCTTCCCCATTCCCCTAAGCATCCATTTTCTGGTTCTAACAAATATCTGTTCTTTTTTCCATAAGACAATCTTTTAAGACTATGGCACTCTTTTAAACCTTCTCTTTTTCAAGCTAAACATTCTCAGTCTTTAGATAACATGGTTTCTGAAGCTTCTAACTTTTCTGTTTATTGTCCTCTGTGCCTATTTCCATTTGCCCACCTCACTCTTAAAAGAATGACAATGTTGGAAACAGATGCTTGGTGCAGCAAAGAAAAATTAGCACTGAGACAAAGGATGTCTCAGCAAAGCAATTTTTACTTCTTGCACTGCAGGAAGAGCAGCCTCACTAGCCATCTTGCCACAAGAGTACAATGAACAAAGGAAAAGCAGACATATTTATCCCTTATACATTTGGGGTTTACCTTACTGCTATGTCTGATCTCTGTTGGTTGGAGCCAGACCTCCAACTAAACTAAAACCCAATTAACTCATAACTTAAAACTTTTTTAAACAGGTAAGGGGCATAGGCTATGAGTTGGGACATGCCTGTGAGCACGTCCAGCACAGATATCTTGGTTAAAGTACAAGGACATAAAATATACTACATGCTGTAAGCATGCACATCTAACAGCTACATAGGATAGGGCTTAACAAAGAATTATTAGCAAATTTATTTTTTCACAAGAAAGGAAACTTTGAAGAGAAACTTTTCTACTCAGTTTCCAGGTGTGACCCGCCTAGTATAAAACAAGAGGAATGACTACACCTCTATGATGCAAATACTAAAAGTTTCTGGTTAGTTTTTAGTAGCTTCATGCTAATGACTCTCAGTTGAAATCAGGTGCAGTTGAATTTTTTTTTTTTTTTTTTATGAGACAGGGTCTGGTTGTCACCCAGGCTGAACTGCAGTGGTGTGATCCCAGCTCACTGCAACCTCCACCTCCCAGGCTCAAGTCATCCTTCCACCTCAGCCTCCTGAGTAGCTAGGAATACAGGCACACCACCACCTCCAGCTAATTTTTGTATTTTTTGTAGAGATGAGGTTTCACCATGTTGCCTGGGCTGGTCTCGAACTTCTGACCTCAAGCAATGTCCCCCCTACCTCAGCCTCCCAAAGTGCTGTGATTACAGAATGTGAGCAACTGACAGCCTCTGTTTTCTTACAAGTTCTACTCTTTAGCCCCACCTCCCCACTGCCTTGCTTAACTACTGGTATTTGGAGCCTACAGCTAGGTGTTTTATTTATATTTGTGCAGCCTGTCTTTCTTCACTCAGTTCTTCCTCTAGGCTGTTAAGTTTATAGGGAATCTTGATTCTGGCATATACAATATTTTCTACCCCTCTCAACTTTAAATGTTCCATAAATGTGATCAACAAGCCCTTTATTTATTCATCTAAATCATAGGTTAGAGCTGAGGAGAGACACTATCCCTATGACCAACACAAATTAGCACCTTTAGCAACAGTTCCAGAAGCTCTACATCTAACCCAACTGAACCATCATCCAGTACGCACTTACCGTCTCGTCTATGAGAACATAAACCCTGTAATTGATACAAAGGTGTTCACTAATAGAAAAGCTTTAACTCTTACCATCACAATCAATGTAAATTAAAGTGTATGCTCCTGTGTCATACAAAAATGCCTGATCACTGAGGAGATACTTGGGATGGTCTTTAACATATAGGCTATATGGCTGCGTGTAAATTTTACTGTGCAGACACCAGAAGGAGGAACTAAAGCAGAAGTACAAGAAGCTGGGCATGACTGCCAGTTGGGAAAGAAGTTATCTTACACCATGAGACATTATGGATAGAGAAAAGTTAAAGTGCTTTTCAATAGGAGCCCCAAATTAAAAGGGTCAGGGCATGATAACTCTGTGTCTCATGTCCCAGTGTAAGCAGCAGCAACAGAAACATATTTATTTAATGATAATAATTCCCTTAAATATCATAGTTATCACTTGTTTAGTACTACCATGTGCTATGCATTTTACATATGTCATCTCAGTTACTGATACAGTGGTTTATAATTATTCATTTTAAAAATTTAAATTACATTTCTCTCTCCCTAGGTTGTTCCCATCTCCATAAGACCTTGAGAACCTCCAACAGCACTTCAGCAAAAAACATTTTCAGGTTTCCTCAGGTAATTCACTCAACCAACCAACCAGCCAACCATCCCTCAGATAAATAAATATTTCTCAAGTTCTACTAAGAGCAAGGCACTGTGCTGGGTGCTGGGAAATTTGGCTGACTTTAAGCAACTTTCTTGGCTTTATTTCTTGTGGGCCATGGGCTTCAATTTTCTCTCCCAAAGCCTTGTTCTATCGTCTCTCCCCATTGATAGCTATGGACTTTGGGTAGGTTACCTAAAACACTGATGTAATGCCCTTCACCTGATAAGTATGGTGATAAGATACACGTGTCTAGCATAGTTCCAGGGACAGAAGAAACTTACTAACCTTAGGGGTTCTTCCTTTCTTCCTTTCTCCCTTCCTTGCTTTCTTTCCTTTCTTTTCTTTCCTGTCATTCTTTCCTTTCTTCCCTCCCTTCCCTCCCTCCTTTCTTCTCTCCTTCCTTCCTTTCCTTCTCTCTCTTTCTTTGTTCCTTTCTTCATTTCCTATACAGTCTGACTGACTTTTCTCAGAAAAAGTAAGAGTAAAGTAGAAGTTGATTGTTCTGTTTTCCCCTAGGACATCTGTGAGCATTGCATCAGTTGCCACCATTAGGGAACTAAGCCTGTATTCACTGTATATCACTTTTTTTTTTTTAAAGGAAAGAAAGAAAAACTGTGGTTCTGAATATGTTTAGCAAGTCATGGTTCCTTGTTTTTCTTTTCCTCCTGACACTATTCTTTTTATAAAATCCAAAGGAAATGACCTAGATCAGTTAAACCCAACTTTTAGAGAAGTGGCTCGACTTGCTGTAAGACAGAGCTGATTTGATATCAGGTTCTTCTGATCGCAAGTCCGGGGTGTTTCCACCTCATTTGGTCATCTCTCCTGTCCCCTTGCTTCCCTAGACTCACCATGATACTCCCTTACATCCATGCAAAACTCAGGTAATATGTCACTCTAGTCACCCTGACGATTTGCCTCTCGAAAACATAATCACCGTGCAGTAAAGAGGAAGCCAAAATGAACCACATACAGCTGCTCAAAGCGCTAAAGAGTATGTCGCTAAGGAGAGAAAGACACTGCTAGCCAAAGGCAAGTGAACCAAAAAGCAGCCCCCTGCATCAGACATTCTTGTTATTTTGTTGCTGTGGTGGTGGTGGTGGTTATTGTTGCTGTTGTCGATACAGGGACCTGTCTAAATTCTGCAGCATTTAATATGTATTCAACAGATGTTTATTGTGGGCCTACTATGTGCCAAGCATGATAGAAGCTTGGACTGAGTAGCCACTTTTTGGTATGAACCAGACATAACTTGCATGATGTTTCACAAGCTGGTTTGGATGTTATTAGCTTACTGTGTCATTTCCCCATCCTTGCTCACACCCAAAAGATGATCTTTTTGTAGAGCTTAAAAAAAATCTCTCAAAGAAATCACGTCCTCAAACAGCAACGTAATCTCTCATTCCTTATGGCAAGGTCTCTTGACTCTTCCCCACTTTCCACTGGTTCCTCACATAACTGAAGTCAGCTCACATCATTCCACTGAAACTGACTTTCTAGTTGCAAAATCTAAAGAATCTTTTCCAATACTTATTTCAAACAGGCCTCTCTGGGTCTTTTTCAGACTCCCTCCCTCTAATGCCTTACAGGCATTCTCCCCAGCTTAACCTCCTCCAGATCCAGCTTCCTGCCAGTCCTGAAATGCCCACACCCTCAGGGGTCCAGCCTTAGAGGTGAGCTCCCCTCACTCTGTGCTTCTTACACAGGGAAGATTCCTGCCTCCACATGGCCAGCCCCCAAAGACATCTCCCCCAGACTCCAGACCTCGTCTTTTGTTTGTTCGGTTTCGAGACAGGGTCTCACTTTGCCACCCAGGCTGGAGTGCAGTGGTGTGATCTCTGCTCACTGCAACCTCCGCCTCCTGGGTTCAAGCGATCCTCCCTCGTTCCTCAGCCTCCTGAGTAGCTGGGACTATAGGCATACATCACCATGATCAGCTAATCTTTTTTTACTTTTTGTACAGACAGGGTTTTGCCATGTTTCCCAGGCTAATCTCGAACTCCTGAGCTCAAGATGCACTCACCTTGACTTCCCAAAGTGCTGGGATTACAGGTGTGAGCCACTGTGCCTAGCCTCAGACCATATCCTTTCAAAAAAGGTTACAGTAGAGACCTGCACAAAATCTTTATATTCTACATTTACTCATATTTTTAAAAAATGTATTAAACATTTGCTAAGTGCTAAGCGTAATTCTTAGTGCGTAGGATACAAAAGTAAATAACCCAGATGAAGATCAATATCCTTAGAGTTTTACATTCTAGCAGAGGGAGACACTAAGAACCATAAACTTAACAAATAAAAGAACTATTCAGGATCTCAAAAGATGCTAAGTGCTCAGAGAACAAAGTAGAGCATAGTGTAAGAAATGGGGGATCAGGCCTGGCTCAGTGGCTCACGCCTGTGATCCCAGCACTTTGGGAGGCCAAAATAGGCAGATCACTTGAAGTCAGGAGTTCAAGATCAGCCTGACCAACATGGTGAAACCCTGTCTCTACTAAAAATACAAAAATTAGCTATGTGTCATGGCAGGCACCTGTAATCCCAGCTGCTCAGGAGGCTGAGGCATGAGAATCACTTGAACCCAGGAGGCGAGGTTGCACTGAGCCAAGATCATGCCACTGCACTTTGGCCTCGGCAACAGAGCAAGACCCTATCTCAAAAAAAAAAAAAAAAAAAAAGAAAGAAAGAAAGAAAGTGGGGATCAGAAGTACTGGATTGAGGTAGGTTTCCATTTTCAAAAGAGCAGTCAGAAGAGACTTCACTGGCCGGGCGCAGTGGCTCACGCCTGTAATCCCAGCACTTTGGGAGGCCAAAGTGGGCGGATCATGAGGTCAAGAGATCGAGACCATCCTGGCCAACATGGTGAAACCCTGTCTCTCCTAAAAATACAAAAAAATTAGCTGGGCGTGGTGGCGCACGCCTGTAGTCCCAGCTACTCAGGAGGCTGAGGCAGGAGAATTGCTTGAACCCGGGAGGCGGAGGTTGCAGTGAGCCGAGGTCGCGCCACTGCACTCCAGTCTGGCGATGGAGAGAGACGCTGTCTCAAAAAATAAATAAATAAAAAAAAAAGAAGAGGCCTCACTAAGAAGGGGACATGAGAACAAAGAGTTGAAGATGGTGAAGGAATGAGTCCTGCGATACCAGAAGGAGTCTGCAGCAAGGCTGAAGGCTGGAGTGCACTGGTGTGCACTAGCTGGAAGGAAAGCAGCAAGAAAGAGGGTACATGGAGATGGGGTCCAGGAGGAGCAGGAACAACAGAGCTCAGGAGGTGCAGGAGACAGGGCAGCGCCTTTGAGGTCTTGGCAAGAACTCTGGCTTTGAGCAAATAAAATAGGAGCTGCTGCAGGAGGCTGAGCAGAGGAACGACCAGACCTGACTTATGCCAGAATTTCTCAGGCTGCCAGGTGGGAACAGGAATAGGAGATAAGGATAGTAGTAGTCCCAGTGAGAGACGCTCATGGCTTAGACCAGGTGGTTGCAGTGGAGGCGGTGAGAAGTGGATGTGTTTCAGATGTGCTTTGAAAATCATGCCTGATATTTTGGATGTGAGTGTGAGAGAGAGAAGAGTCATGGGTGGGCCAAGGATTGGAGCCCAAGCACCTAGACGGATGGTGCTGATTTCAGTGGAAAAAGAGGAGACAAAGGAAGAGCAGAGCTTAGGGGCAGAGGAAATCTGGGAGTTCAGTTTGGGATATTCTGAGTTTCAGAAGAGACTGTCAGAGTGTGAAGTAGAAACCTGACAGGAAAGTCTAGGGGTCAGGAGAAAGGTGTACACTGGAGACACATATTTGGGAGTTATCAGCATGAGAGCATTTTGGATGTTCTTGATCAGCTAGTGGAATTTTTCTCCACCCAGCTGCATGACTGTTTACTCTGGAGCAAGGATTCCTGGGCGTAAACCTAACTCTTCCACTCCTCAGAGGTATGGTCTTGGACAGGCTATCAGCTGCTCTCAGTGTCTGTTTCTGCAACAGTGCCCACTTCTTACGGTTATTACGAGGAAAAAATGAGGCAATTCATGTTAATTATCTTGCACATAGTAATACACACGCCCTATATGTTAACCATTATAATCCCCTCCCTCCCTCTCTCCACCTCTTACTATCTTGCTAAGCTTGGTATCTTTGACTTTCCTTTCTTCTCACCGCATATGCAACTCATCCCTCACCCTGAGTGCTCCTGGTTTACTGTCCACGCCAGCACCTCACTGCCCCTAGAGCAATCCTATAAACACTGTTGATTCCAACTGAAGAGGTCACAAACTTCTATTTCTACTCTCAGAACATTTCTTAAATCTGCCTCCTTCTCTTTCTTTTCTCATTATTTCTCATCTGAGTTCCCAACAAATTTTACTTAAATTTCAATTATATTCTAATCAACTTAAAATGTCATTTTAATTTGCCTACATGTCTGTCTTCCCTTAAAACTGTAAGGATTTCAACCACCAAGTTATAATTATCACTGTATTCCTAGCACCTTTATGTCCAGTGCCCAAACCATGGTAACTATACAGTAAATATTTGGTGAATGAAAACATTTTATTGGCTAATTATTACCTGCTAGACAACTCTGTGAAGTTAAAATACCACCATCACTACCATATAAACTACGATTCTTGCCCACAAAGAGTTTTGAGAGACAAACTTAGCATACTTGAGGCAGAAAACAAAGCATCCAAGTAAATGTAATTAGATTACTATAAAAAAAAGAGAGAGAACTGGGGCCAGGCACCGTGGCTCAAACCTGTAATCCCAGCACTTTGGGAGACCAAGGCAGGTGAATCACCTGAGGTCAGGAGTTGGAGACCAGCTGGCCAACATGGTGAAACCCCACCTCTACGAAAAATATAAAAATTAACTGGGTGTGGTGGTGGGTGCTTGTAATCCCAGCTGCTTGGGAGGCTGAGGCAGGAGAACCACTTGAACCCAGGTGGCAGAAGTTGCAGTGAGCCAAGATCATGCCATTGCACTCCAGCCTGGACAAGAGCAAAACTCCATCTCAAAAAAAAAAAAAAAGAGAGAGAGAGAGAATTATACACAGAAACTTTTCAACTTACAATGCCATTATATCTGGATAAATCCATCCTAGTTAAACTTAGCGTAGGTTCCTTTTGGTCTCAAGCTCATGGTTGATTAAATGATGCAAAGTGCATGCTCCCTTCCTCTCACTCCCTGTGCCTGGTTGTCATTACTCTTCAAAAGTGGTCAAATTTCTGGCCCTCAACACCTTTGCCATAGAGCTCCATAGTTTGCAGATACACATTCCCCCCAATAGTCTGCCATGATTCCTGGCATTACTGGATCTTCACTGAGAGTCATGTGCAAGCAACAATGTGTCTTACTAAGAAATGACTTGAGTAGGCCAGGCGCAGTGGCTCACACCTGTAATCCTAGCACTTTGGGAGGCTGAGGCGGGTGGATCACCAGGTCAAGAGATCGAGACCAGCCTGGCCAACATGATGAAACCCCATCTCTACTAAAAATACAAAACTTAGTTGGGCATGGTGGCAGGCACCTGTAATCCCAGCTACTGAGAGGCTGAGGCAGGAGAATCACTTGAACTCAGGAGGCGGAGGTTGCAGTGAGCTGAGATCACTCCACTGCACTCCAACCTAGCAACAGAGCAACACTCTGTCTCAAAAAAAAAAAGAAATGAGTTGAGTAAGGTCATGCTTATCCACATTTAAAAAGGTTAGGAATGACTTCAAATGTGAATGTAGGGATCTGCCACCCTTTGATGCAATTTGTACAAAGCTTTGCTCTGTATCACACGTCAGGGTAACCAATCTCTAAATTTCTTCCTCACCAAAAAAGGAAGGACTTTCTATTATTCTAATGAAGCAAAATGCTATAGGCATAATAAGTGTTCATTTGTGAGCTACACACACCTAGGTTTGAAGTCCAACTCCACTGCTAACTAGGTCTGTCACCTCCTAGGGAAATCTAATTGAATTTTCTGGGCCTCAGTTTATTCATTTGTGAAAAAAGAGCAGTGTGACCTGTATCATAGTGTGATTGCTATCATAGAGCTGTTAGGAGAATTATATGAGAAAATGTATGTAAAGCACCCAGCACACAATCAGTGTGCACAGTGGCAGCTATTATTATGGATTCTAACTCCCAGATAATCATGGATCTTAGGAAAGGAAGTATTCAAGGGTGATCTTTCCATGGGTTTCCTTCAGCTGTAAGTAGCATCTTATGCTCTTAGTCTACAAGAAAGCTTTTGCTGAGTTTTGTCATCAAAGCTGAGGTTGGAAATAGAAGGTCAATGGATCAGGATAAGGGTTGAGTCTTTCTCCCAGCTCTGATGGGACAGTATTTCCTGACTGCCTTCGGGAATTTATATGCCCACAAATGGACCTTGAGAATTCAAAAACAAGACAAGACTTGGAGTGCTAATAAGAGATAACAAAACATCATCAGTCCCTGAGGAAAATGAAGTGCTCTAGTGTATTGGTGGCATGAAAGGGAATCTAGATGCTCTGAAGCTACAGAGAAGACGTCAGTGCAAGTTACCCAGGGTAAAAGGCAGTAGTGATGGCCCTAAAACATCTGCTCATTGCCACCTCTGCCATCTCTCTGTTAAAGCAAATAAGGAGGCCATTAGCTGAGGTTGTCTCCGTAACCAGAATATCTGTATAAGCAAGCCAAAATCCTGAATCAGTAAACAGTAAAATGAAACTAGAGACTTCACCAATCAGAAACCACCAACTAACTTCTAACTAGGGTCTTCCCACTCTAACAAAATATATTTTCTTAGTCTTCTTTCCACTTTCAGTCTATAAAAGCTCGTTGTCCTCACTGCTGCAGCAGAGGTCTCTTAACCTCTTCTGGTTCAGAGTGCTGCCCAACTCGTGAATGGTTCTTTGCTCAAATAAACTGTTTACATATTACAGATGTAATACTCATATTACGTATTACAAATGTAACTCTGTTACATTCATTTTGTCTAAAGTTTTTCTCTTAACACCTCCTGCCTTCTTCCTTACTTTGCATAGCTGCGCTACTTCACCTCTTCTAGAATGTTAACACACTCAAGGCCCTCCTCAGTACACAAATGCCTTCTGCAGCCTGCATGTATATAGCACTGGGTCCTTGAACAGCTGAGCAGTGAGCACTTCCTTGAAGAACAGCTCAACCATCACAACCAACATATGATGGCACTGATTGCTTGACCACAAGTGACGGGATCTTTAAAGGCACTCATCCCATTTGCACATAGTTTTGAGTTTAGAGTATTAGAAGATAGATTCACTGATCCAGAATCTACTTCCCCTTGACTTCTGTCTTTAAAATCTAGTGCCAGGACTAATAAGCTTTTTAAAGATGTACATTCTTTCACAATAAGCTGTCCTTTCAATCCATGTATATTATAATACTAACAGCTAACATTTCTTGAAGGCCAATCATGAGTCACACCTTACAGACAGGAAGGCACAACATAGTGTTTCTTAAACTTGCTAGATCCTCATATCATCCAGGGCACCTGTTGCATCCACTGCTCCCGAGGCTCCACCTCAGCTAAGTTGAATCAGAACCTGAGACAAGACCCAGGAATTGCTCTTTTAATGGGAGTCTCGGGTGATTCTTAGGATCAGGCAAAATGTGGACCAATGGCATAGTGGTTAAGGTGTGGGGTCCATGATCTGATTCCACCATTTACATGTTTCATGGCTTCGGGCAATTTAACCTCTCTGAACCTCAGTTATATATCTGGAATTTCAGAATGATGACAGTAACTGCCTGCAGGGTATTCAGAGGGATAAATAAGATACTGGTCATTAACCACTTAGCCTAATTCCTGGCACATAGCAAGCTCTCAACAGTATCACCAACATCACTGATCTGAGTGGCCCTATAAAAGTATCATCCCTATGATTTTTGCTCAGCGCCACACAATTAGCAATTAAAGTGCCTGAGCCCAGGATGGTCAGGTCACACCTGACCATCTCTGAAGTGTTAAGAGCCTGCACAGCAACTTCTCAGAAGCCTTCGCAGCAGGGGAAGGAGAAATTAAACAGGCAGAGGGCCCAGTGGCATAGAACAACCCATATATTCAAGTACTAGTTCCAAATTCATGGCTGAATTCAGCTCATGTTGCATTCTTAGGAGCAGCCATTAGGCACATGCTACACCCAGAAAGATGGCCCCGAGCCCTATGTATTAAGGAAGGAAAGTCTGACTTGGACTTACTCTTATATCTGCTTCGACTCCTCTTCTACACAACACACACACCTACCCTCCTTTGGGGACCATCCAGAATCCCCACTCTTTCTCCAGCTCTGCCCAAGGAGTTCCTTTCCTGGGAGGCAGATCAGGTACAGAGTTTGAGAGTCTGGTCTGGAGAACAGGGAAGACCTAAGCTTCACTTCCCAATTATAAGGCCTCTCACAGTTACTTCATTTCCTGAGAACTTCTCTTAATGGGTCCTAGGCTCATTTGCAATAATGCTCCAGGCAGAGTGCACAGCTCACTGGTCAACTAATCAATAATGCTAGGCCTCAGCCTACCACCTATCCTTTCTCTGAATTCCCCCAACCTGACCTCATATTTCAGTTAAAGTGGAGCCACCTGTGACTCATACTTTATATAGAGCTTGTTTTATAATGAGCCCTCATTCATTTGTTCACACAAATATGCCCCAAATACAGATGATACAGAAATAAATAGGGCCCGGCTCCTGCTGCTGAGGCCTTAGAGAAAGACCATAAACTAGTAGGTGGAAAATTATGTAAAGCATTAAAAACTAAGGGCCGAGGTGGTGCCAGCTCTACTACAGGAAGTCAGAAGAAGTAAAGTTCATCCCGCGTTTTGCAGTTTGAATAGGAGTTCACCAAGCAGAGCAAGGCATGCCCAACAGAGAGAATACCAGTGCAAAGGCTCATTCAGGAAAACAGCCCATTGTGTTCAGGAATGGTGAGAAGCTGTGAGGTAGGGAAGGGTATGAGGGCTGCTGTGATGAGAAATGGTTTTCAACAGAATATCTGCTCCAGACAGGTATTTCTAGTCCTAATTTTTCCTGCAAGCAACTTGGACTGGTGGAGGTTTTCTAAGCAAGCAAGTAACATTATTAGATTTTTTTCTCTAAACTCAGTGGTGAGCTCCCAGCACTAAAAAGGAGCTTTGATGGAACATGAAGAGGTGAAGAGGGGCCATTTCAGTGAATAGAAGACAGGGTGCCAGAGACCATCTTTCCTCACTCCTGGTCTGGCCTGCAGCCCCACCATCCACCCCACTAACCCCTGGCTCAGCAGATAGTGAACTCTGGTCAAGTCCCTGGAACACCAGGCTCCAGAAGCTGTTAACAGAGTAAAGGGGAAACAGAGAGGAGAGGAGGGGGAACTAACTGCAGAGATAAACTGAGGAGGAGTCAGAGAAACAGATGCCGTGTCTAGTGGCTCATGAGCTTCCAGCTAGAGAGATTATGTTCAAATTCCACTTCTATCCTTTACTACCTGCCATGACCTTGAGTAATTCACTGAACCTCTCTCAGACTGTTTTTTTTTTTTTTGAGACGAAGTCTTGCTCTGTTGCCAGGCTGAAGCACAGTGGCGCAATCTCCGCTCACTGCAACCTCCACCTCCCAGGTTCAAGCAATTATCTAGCCTCAGTCTCCCAAGTAGCTGGGATTACAGACATGCACCACCATGCCAGGCTAATTTTTGTACTTTTAGTAGAGACGGGGTTTCAGCATGTTGGCCAGCCTGGTCTCAAACTCCTGACCTCAGGTGATCCACCCACCTTGGCCTCACAAAGTTCTGGTATTACAGTCTTGAGCCACCACTCCTGATTGAGACTGTTTTCTTATTAAATGGCAATAACAAGTCCCATTCACTTCAAAGGCTTGTTCTGAAAATTAAAACTGGTTTATTTCAGGTGATGAGGATAGTGACCACTGTAGGAATAATGGCTCTCTAAATGTTATTAAGCTGATTCTTAATATCTTCATTTTTATCTTATGTGTCTTTTATATGATGTGATAAAATCCCTCAGGCTAAAAGATCTTCAAATATAGCAGGCCCATGGAGACGCAGGATGGAATTAGCCCTCCTGAGACGCTCCCAGCGCTGCTATGTCTCCTACATGAGACTCTGATCAGTTCCTTCCAAGTTGCTTTCTGCCCTCCTGGCTGCTTGCAGTTTCTGGAGGATCACATTTCCCACCTGACCCAGTGGGCCCAGGGGAGCTGTGAACCTTGTAGCTCGGGGTTTTTCAGAGGTTTCACATGACAACCTGGCAGGGTGCAGCTGTTCCCAGCAAGGGTATTAATAATACAGGCCTTTTTCCGCAAACTCTGGCAAACAGTCTAAAATGACAAGTGAAAACACTGAGTCCAAATTCTCACTGGGGCTTAGGGCAGAGGAAGCCAAAATAGCTCACCTTTATCAGGGCTAAATCGTGGAACTAAATCAGAGTTCTGCTAGGGGTGGTGGCTGAGGGAAACCGCTGGTGATAAAAGCAAAGACGTGGGGGAGGAACCATAGGGGAGGGAGTCACAGTCACACTCCTACAGAATAAACTATCTCGCCTAGGCAGTTTCAGCAGAAGGCTTCAGAGACCCCGGGAACAGAGAGAAAGAAGTCCATACACCTTGCCCTGAGGAGCAAATTGGGCCACGGATTTCATCTCAGCAACAGCCAATAAACACAGCAACTGCTATACTCTGAGACATCTAGAACAGGAGACTTTATAAAGAACAAGCTGCTCTAACCTCACCAGCAAGCAACAAATGGAGAAGGTCTTGGCAGGACTTTTGTGTCCTTTGTTCATATTGTATGAGCACCTAAAACAGTGCCTGGCATTACAGCACTCAGTAAATACGAGTGACTGAAGAAATACGTGTGTGGGGAGAGAATATACATCAGCAGCTCCAGTTAGTAACTATACAGAGGTAAGCAAGCCATCCGGTCTCTAGGAGCCTCTATTTCTTCATCAGGAGAATGAGGTAATGACACTTATTTTGAAAGCTTCTTATAAGAATTAAGACCAGGCACAGTGGCTCACGCCTGTAATCCCAGCACTTTGGGAATCTGAGGCGGGAGGATCAGGAAGCTGAGGTCAGGAATTCGAGACCAGCCTGGCCAACATGGTGACATCCTGTCTCTAACAAAAATGTAAACAATTCGCCAGGTGTGGTGGCATGCGCCTGTGATCTCAGCTACTCAAGAGACGGAGGCAGGAGAATCGCTTGAACCTGGGAAGTAGGGGTTGCAGTGAGCTGAGATCATGCTACTGCACTCCAGCCTGGGTGACAAAGCTAGATGCTATCTCAAAAAAGAAGAATAAAATGATGTATGTAAAAACCTCTAAAACGATGCATGGTAGAAAGTAGGCACTCAATAAACGGACTTTAATCTTCAGCTACGTATTAGACCTCAATCTTCAGCTATAAATCAGACCTCGGCTATCAACTCTCTATTTCCAATTCTTATGGAGGAGGGGAAGGTTGGGGGGTGAATAAAAAAGGAATGTAAACCAACTGAAGATGATAAATCAAAGGAAAGCAAAGGAAGACCCACAAGGTCACACCTCCTGGTCAGGTACTTTGCTGGGTCTCAGAATTCTCAATGGTAGAATGCAGGAAGGTGGGTTGATCTGTGGTCTTCAGACTGTATGCAGAACTCGAGCAAGCCCATGGAGACCTTCAGGGGCTGCCTTGGGGTGGGAAAGAAGGAGACCAGTGGGCCCCAAGCAGTATCAGGCAGCTTTCCATGGGAGGCTGTCCTCGGAAGGGACAGTCCCACACTTGGTCCAGCCTGTTGTAACCTAATGCTTTCTCCGAGGTCCCCAGTGACCCCCAGGGCCAGGATTGGGGAGAGGTAAGGGAGGTGCCTGGGATGCAAAACTGAAGGAGGTGCCCGTTCTCAAGGCCGCGCAAGTGTGGGATTTGCACGTGGGTGGGGCACCCAGCTGGCCTCACCCGAGTCCCAATCCTGAGTCCCCAGCCCTCCTTCAGTACCAGCCTCACTCCTGTGGCATTTGGCACCACCGGCCACCCTCTCTGGAAGTCTCTCTCCACTGCCTGCCCTGGCACTGCCTGTCATGGGTACAGCGTTCTGTTGCTCTCCTTCCTCCTGGGCAAGAGAAGTAGAACAAGGGAGGACCCACTTCCCATGTTGGCCAGGCTAGTTTTGAACTCCTGACCTCAAGTGATCCACCTACCTCAGCTTCCCAAAGTGCTGGGATTACAGGGGTGAGCCACCGCGCCCGGCCTTAATTCTTATAAAAACCTTTCAAAGTAAGTGTCATTACCCGATTTTGCTGATGAAGAAATAGAGGCTCCTGGAGACTGAAGAATTGGGAATAGAGAGTTGATAGTTGAGGTCTGATTTATAGCTGAAGATTGAGGTCTAATGTGTAGCTCAAGATTGAAGTCTATTTATTGAGTGCCTACGTCTACCAAGCATTGTTTTAGAGGTCTTTCCATATATCATTTCATTTAATTCTGAGTAGAACAAGAGGGAAGAAGTGGATGGGAAAGTACAAAGAGGCCAGGGGAGAACACGCTGTGGGAAGCTTCGTTTGTGGACAGGCAGAGGGAGAGCGGTTGAAGGGCAACAGGCAGATGGACAGGCAGGTACAGACCTCAGGGACACAGAAGACGCACTCCCCGTCACCTGGCAGAACTTTCTCTCCAGGCACGTCTTTCCTTTCCTCATTGCCCCGTCCAAGTCAGGTCTGCATCATCTAATACTAGAAGCCTCCTGACAGTCTCCTAACCTGCCTGCTTCTTATCTCCTCACAAAGGATGAATCTCCTGAAGTCCAGCTCTGAATAATGAAGCTCCTCCTTAGAGACCTAAATAGCATCTTCCAGGTTTACTCCATTAAGTGCAAACCATCTCAGCGCACCCTTGCCCCGATTCCACCTGTCAAATCTTTGCTCTGTAAACAGCGCACCCGCTCTCCTCTCTTCCAAGATCCTGCATCCAGGCCTGCCAAAGCCTGAAGCTATTTGCAGATGTTGGCGAGTACACTTCTTTCCGTCGGCTCAGTCAATAATTCATTGCAATGCCAGGTATGGCAAAAGCAAGGCCTTTGCCTTGCCTTCAAATCAGAGCCACAGGGTAGAAAGCAGGAACCTGCCCCGTGGCTGCCATGAACCTACCCCGTGGCTGCCATGAACCTGCCCCGTGGCTGCCATGAACCCCATGTGAGCAGGCAAGTTAGGCAACATGTATCAGTGTCCCTTCAGTGGGAAGCTTGTCAGCCATGGTGAAGCAGCCCCCACCACTTGTTTTATTTCTTGATTCCCTTCTGCACCTAGCCCTGCTGTGGGTCCCGCAGGCTCAGTAAATACTAATTGAATTAATTAATTAAAGTTCTTCCTGCTGGGAGCACAGAACTAATTCCATAAAAACAAGAATAATTCTCCTGCCTTTTGCATCTAAAGCTGAGTTCACCAACGATGGAAATGTTCTATAACTGGATTGTGTTGACAGTGGCACCACTCAGTGTTGACTAAAACAAAATCGCTGCATTGTATATCTAATATGGGTTGATTTCATGGAATATAAACTGTACCTCAACAAAGATGCTGCAGGTCTGAAAGACAACCTCGGTCTCGGTTCCTGCAATCTGTGGCACCTGTGAATGGCGGGCTACGGGTAATCTCACGAACAGTCTAGGCTGCTGCAGGGAGGTGAGACCCCTGGGGTGGCCAGGCGCCAAGTCAGCCGATAGTCAGGATAGAGCATAAAGTGCACGGATCCTACTGAACCATCCACATTGGGCTCTCTAGTGACCCAAAGCTAGGCAGTCAAAGCCCAGGCTGAAATCACTTTCCTGCAGAGGTATCCACTGGCTTCCAGGCTGTGGTTCATTCACACAGCAAGCCCCACAATTCATGGTTTTACATTTGATTGTGTTACTATTTAATTAGTGTTTGTCTCTCTCTCTTTAGACCACATGCTACAGGAGGTCAAGTACCATGGCTCATGTGTACATAGTGCCCAGCACAGAAGCAAGTACATAGTAGGTGTTCATTTAAAAAACTGATTGCTGAATGAATGAACGGACACTCTTCACTGACTGAACTAGGGTAAGGCACAAGTCCACTGTTTTCTTTCAGTGCAGCACTGCCCTATAGCTGGGTGTTCATGATGAGGGCCTCCAGAGAGGAGGAGAGGCGAAGAGCTAGAAGAGGCAGGCAGCACTCTCTAAGACACTTCTCTGCTTTGCCTTCACAGCAATCTACAAACTATTGAGAAATATTAAGTTATGGACATTGATGAATGCTGGGTGTAGGATAGTATATATTGTTTGCTAGGAAGAATGATGGCAAGGAAAACCTAGCTGCCCGCCTCAAGTGGAAAACCACTTGGGGCATTCCAAAGTGGCAGAACAATGTATAAATATCATACACCAATTACAACAGTTCTTTGAGATATCTGACCCCGTGGCTCCCTCATGGAGAATACCTTTTAGTTTGTCTGTGATCGTGGTAAGTGGGTAACAGCTGCCTACTTGGTATTTTTTGAGTTATGAGAAACTACAGAACACCTGTTTGTTAATAACAATCACCTGTTAAGAAAGACTAACTACATGGATCAGAATCTGCTGGGGGCCTTCAGCCTGGAATGCTGTCAGCCCCTGAGGCTCTCAGCTCCAAAGGCTGCTGGCTGATCCCCAGGATAAACCCCCTTTGCTCTTCTATCTGGGTGTCTGCCTCTCATTTCCTTCAGCGCCGCCTGGGTGGGGGTCTCACCGGCCGAGCTGGTACTCGGTACCAAACTAGCTATTATTATTGCTCTGTCTACAGATGAGGCAACTGAGGCTTTGCTACTGGATCTGCCAGGCTAGAAAGCCCACGCTCTTTCCCAGACATCCCTGATGGGCAAGGGTGAGATGAGGTGGATGGGCGTCCCTACAGTGCAGTCAAGGTTACCACTGCACAGGCGGGGATTGAACATCTGAGGGCCAGTGCCATCATGTGCTACGTTCAGAGGTCCGGTCCCTGTGTCAGCCTCCTCCAGCCTCTTCCTGCAGTGTATGCGAGCCAGCCCTGAGCACACAGGAGACTCAGAAAACAAAAGAGGAGCTTCCTAGTCGTGATCGAAAGTCTGAGCCCACTCACACCTGGGCAGCCCATGCCCAGTGCAGGTCTCCAAAGTCCTCTCCATTCACCCTGGAAATACACTCACTTCTCCATACTCCATTTCCCATCCCAACATCCCAAACTGCTCCTGCCCTGGAGGAAGCTCATCACAAATCTTCCTTTTCTTCCCACATGCTCCTAAGGGGAGAAACCAAGGTGTCTGCCCAGCTGTAGGGCAGTGTTGCATTGAAGTAAAACAGGGAGTATGTGCCTTTCCCTAGTTCGTCATAGTGAAGAGTGCCCACTCACTCATTCTGCATTCAATCAACTTTTTAAATAAACACCTACTATGTGCTTGTTTCTGTGCTGGGCACTCTGAACACATGAGCCATGGTACATGACCTCATGTGTGTGTGCCACAAGGTTCTACCCACCCTGGTGCAGGTAGTATGTAGATAGTAACAGGTAGCAGCCGGGCACAGTGGCTCATGCCTGTACTCCCAACACTTTGGGAGGCCGGGCCAGGTGGATCACCTGAGGTCAGGAGTTCGAGACAAGCCTGGTCAACATGGCAAAACCCTGTCTCTACTAAAAATACAAAAAATTGACTGGGCGTAATAGCTCATGCCTGTAGTCCCAGCTACTTGGGAGGCTGAGACACAAGAACTGCTTTGAAGCTGGGAGGCAAAGGTTGCAGTGAGACAACATCGCTTCCCTGCACTCCAGCCTAGGGAGAGTGAGACCTCATCTCAAAAAAAAAAAAAAGAGCTAGTAACAGGTAGATAGCATAATGACTCAGAGGATAGACTTGGGTGTCATACTTCACAGGTTCAAATTCCAACTTACTAGCTATGAGACCTCGCTATGCCTATTTTCTCATTTATAAAATGGAGCTATAAATACCTAATTCTCAGGGTTGTCATGGGGATTAAATGAATGAATACATATAAAACATTTAGTGCCTGGTCCATAAGAAGTGCAATATAATCATTAGCTGTCATCGTTCGTTTCTTTCCCTAGTGCAGTGAAGTTGCCTCTTCATCATAAGGGGAAAGAGTAGAAGACGCTGATCTAAGAAAGACTTGAGGCCATGGCACTGTCTGGTCTCCAGACACTGAGAAAACAGTCCTCCTGCGCCAACTCTAGAGGTTTCTTCATCTCGGCTGCCAGTAAGTACAGATGTTGGCACACTGGCACCAGGGAGGAACAGGGTGGAAAGCATAGTAAAAAAAAAATCAGCACTTACAGGTTGTTTGCTCATCTGTGCACAAAAACAATCCTCCCTGGAAAAATACACAGCTCTGTAAAATATCACTCTTCATGGGCCAGCCAGGACAATTAAGAAAGGTTTCCTATAACTGGTGAACTGGGCTGAAAAACAAGGAAGTCAAATTTCTGGGGCAGTTCCAGAAATTATGGGAGGGGGCTTGTCAGCAGCAAATCCTCTTGCTTTCCACACTGAAGGAGGACAGGCTGCAGTATAGATTCAGACAGCTAGAGCAGGGGAGCAGAAAGGGAGGCACACAACCGTTAGGGAAACACAAATTAAGACCACAATAAGATATCACTACACCTCTATTAGAACAGCTAAAGTTGACCAGGCACAGTGGCTCATGCCTGTAATCCCAGCACTTTGGGAGGCCTAGGCGGGCAGATCACCTGAGTTCAGGAGTTCAAGACCAGCCTGGCCAACATAGTAAAACCCCATCTCTACTAAAAATAAAAAATTAGCCAGGTGCAGTGGCGCATGCCTGTAGTGCCAGCTACACGGAAGGCTGAGGCAGAGAAATCACTTGAACCTGGGAGGCGGAAGTTGCAGTGAGCCAAGATAGCGCCACTGCACTCCAGCCTGGGTGACAAGGGTGAAACTCCATCTCAAAAAAAAAAAAATAGAGAACAGCTAAAGTTAAGAAAAAGTGGCAACACCAAATGCTGGCAAGCATGTGGAGGAAGTGGATTAAGTTGCTAGGGGGAATGTAAAAGGATACAGCCACTCTAGGAAATGGTTTGGCAGTTTCTTCAAAAGCAAAATAATATGCTTACCATGCAACTTAGCAATTGAACTCCTAGGCATTTATCCCAGAGAAGCAAAAATGTATGTCCATACAAAAATCTGAATAGGATTGTTCATAGCAGCTTAATCTGTAATAGCCAAAAACTGAAATTATCCAAAATGTCCTTCCATTGGTAAACAGTTAAACTGTGATACATGCATACCATGGAATACTATTCAGTAATACAAAAAGCAAAGTACTGATAAATTCAACAACTTTAGTGGACCTGAAGGGCATTATGATGAGTGCAAAGAAAACCAGCTTCAAAAGGTTGTATATTGTCTGATACTATTTATAGAATATTCTCAAATGGCAAAATTACAGAGATGAAAAACAGAGGCAGGGTACGGTGACAGTAAAGGGTCAGAACAAGGGAGATGTTTTTGACAAAATCGTTCTGTATCGGGATTCTAGTGATGCCTACGCTAACTTACACACAAAGAAAATAACAAACTATGCACACACGTTGTACCAATCTCAGATGCCTGGTTTTGATATCATTCTATAACTATGTGAGAAGAAACAAGAAACCACATGAAGAATGCACCCAGAGTCTCTGTACTATCTTTTCAACTTCCCGTGAATCTACAATTGTTTCCAAATAAAAAGTAAAAGAAAAAGAAAAAGTGCACAACCAGAAGAAAACTGGGATTCCAGTTCATACGTCTTTGTTCCAAAATCCTGGTGTTCCAACCAGGTCAAATTATTCATAGCTCTGTGTGTACCACGACATTTCATACTTCCATGTCTTTACACATACAGACTTCTACTGAGACTACCCTTCCCTCACCTAGCTAACTTTTTGTTTCCTTTAAGATCCAATCCACATACCTTCTCCTTAAGGAAGCTTCCTTGACTCCCCATCCTCAGATCACTGCTCTTCCTCCACACTTCCTATGCACAGCACTTATTCAACGGAATTGCAAGGATTAGTTTACTTGCTTTTGTCTCCTGCCATGTACAAGTCACAGAATTAGAAAAAAAATTTGCAAAGCATATCAAGTAAAGGACTTAACTGTAGAATACATAAGGAACCCTTACAACTCAATCATTAGAAGACAAACAACCTGATTTTTTTTAATGGGCAAAAAATCTGAACATTTCAACAGAGGAGCTATGCACGTGGCAAATAAGCACATGAAGTGATGCTCAATATCATTAGTGTTTATGAGAATGCACAAAAAAACACAAGGAGATATCACCACTCACCTATTAAAATGAAAGAGATGGGCTGCGTGCTGTGGCTCAAGCCTGTCGTTCGCAGGAGGGAGGCTTTGGAGAGCCAAGGCAAGTGAATCACTTGAGGTCAGGAGTTCAAGACCAGCCTGACCAACATGATGAAACCCTGTCCCTACTAAAAATACAAAAATAAGCCAGGCATGGTGGCAGGCGCCTATAACCCCAGCTACTCAGGAGGCTGAGGCAGGAGAATTGCTTGAACCCCGGAGGGAGAGGCTGCAGTGAGCTGAGATCATGCCACTGCACTGCAGCCTGGGCCACAGAGTGAGACTCTGTCTCAAAAAAAAAAAAAATAGACCATACCAAGTGTGACAAGCAGGTGAAGCACCTGGAATTCTGGGACACAATGGCGATATAAAATGGTACACTGTCTAGATGACAGTTTGGCAGCTTCTTTAAAAGTTAAACAGGCCGGGCGTGGTGGCTCACACCTGTAATCCCAGCACTTTGGGAGGCCAAGGCAGGTGGATCACCAAGTCAAGAGTTTGAGACCAGCCTGGCCAACAAGGTGAAACCCTGTCTCTACTAAGAATACAAAAATTAGCCGGGCATGGTGACACATGCCTGTAATCCCAGCTACTTGGGAGGCTGAGGCAGGAAAATCGCTTGAACCTGGGAGGTGGAGGTTGCAATGAGCCTAGATCGCACCATTGCACTCCAGCCTGGGCGACAGAGCAAGACTCCACCTCGGAAAAAATAAAATAAAATAAAGAAGGCTCCAAAGGAGAGTGAGGGGCGGGGCTGCAGGAGATCTTTGGCATCACTGAAATGACACACTCTCCCTCTTAGGTTGCCACTGCCACAAATACCTCCAACAGCCAAAGCCAGCCCTTGCTGGGCCAGATGGGCTAAGGCAGGAAGTGGGCTGTGCCCGCTTCCCAGGACACCCTTGCCTCTGCTGCCACTGGGCGGTTTCATGTCAAGGACCTAACCAGACAGTCAGCAGAACAGACTCCAGTTCCTCTCATGCCACAAACGAGACCCTTCCCCTTTCTGCGCCTCCACTTCCTCCAGTGAAAGATGTGAGGACTAACGATCAAGCCCTCCAAGGAGCTCTTTTGGCTCTAATTCATGTTCTGAGTGTCCTACTGAGCCAAAGGTGAAGGCAGAGCACCACCTCCACTTAGCAGTGCCTCCCCAAATCACTCCCTCTGCCACTCCGCCTCCTCCCCTCAGTCCTGTCCCTCAGCAAATATCTTCCAAAGACCCTGACTCCTTCCTCCATCTGCTGGTTTGTCCCCCAGTTCGCAAGTTAGGCACTTAAAACTGTGTTCAGGCCAGTCGCAGTGGCTCACACCTGTAATCCCAGCATTTGGGGAGGCTGAGGTGGGCAGATCACCTGAGGTCAGGAGTTCGAGAACAGCCTGGCCAACATGACAAAACCCCGTCTCTACTAAAAATACAAGAATTACCCGGGTGTGATGGCGGGCACCTGTAATCCCAGCTACTTGGGAGTCTGAAGCAGAATTGCTTGAACCTGGAAGGCAAAAGTTGCAGTGAGCCAATATTGCGCCATTGCACTCCAGTCTGGGGAACAGAGCGAGATATCATCTCAAAAAAAAAAAAACCTGTCTTCAGGATCTGAGAACCCAGGACACATAGCTACTTAAGACATAATTTCTCCCTTTAGAGTTCTCAAAGGAAAGCCTGGCAATGAGTGATAGGATGGTTGGGAAAGAGAAGGTCGTAAGTAGCCTTGAAGTATGGAAACACCTCCTCTTGTCCCCTAACAGATCTGTATGTCCAAGTGTGAGCCAGAATTTCTTGTCCAGACAGGCTGGGATATTTGGCAGGGCACATAGTAGGCTTTGAGTAAGTATCTATGGAACTGAATTAAATCCCTCTTGCGAGAGGAATCATCTCTTCCCGAGTTGCAGAGGAGAAGCAAGCATATAGATCTCCGTGCACTCCCCTGGAAACAGTTCTGAGAGTCAAGAGACCAAGATACCCCTTGCTTCTAAATGGAGGGGAGATCTGGGGGCACAGCGCCACTGGGCCTCACCTCCTGGGGCATCAACTCAATGAGAGGACTACACTATAGCACTCTAAATTCCCCCAGCTGTGGTGCTATCTTACTCTACAAGGAAGCGCCCTTGGGGTTTGAAAGGAACAGTACAGCATTTTGTAAAGCTCCAAGCACTTTGAGCTGCAGCTGTTCACAGAGCTTCGGAGGCGGAATGATATTCCCTGAGGGGAAAGGCTCTGAGTGTCGGAACTGGATTTGGGACCCCCCACATAGCGAAGTGCTTGCCATAAAGAGCACTCACTAGCTTTGAGAAGCTGTGGAGATCACAGACAGCCTTAGGGTATCTCTTTTGCTTATGAGCTGTGAAATCTTGCAGAAGTCTCTTTACCTCTGTAAGACTCAATTTCCACACTCGTGACATGGGATAGATACCTTGTTAGCTCATTGCAGAATTAAATGAGATAATGTAGACAGATGACAAAACACTATGCCAGGAATCATCATGAGCTCAGTCGACTAAGCTCCCCCCTACATGGGCAGGGAGGCTCACTGTGTGCAAAACATTTTTGTTTTCGTTATTTTATGGGACCCTCACAATTGTCGTATGAAATAGTGATGGAGCTCATCAATATTATGAGCTCAGTCAACAGCCTTCCCTTCCTTCCCTTTGTCATAAATAGACCTAAAGGTTCTCAGAATAACATCTCAGTTAGGACAGGCCTGGTAGCTCACGCCTGTAATCCCAGCACTTTGGGAGGCTAAGGCAGGTGGATCACGATGTCAGGAGTTCGAGACCAGCTTGACCAACATGGTGAAACCCCATCTCTACTAAAAATACAAAATAATTAGCTAGGTGTGGTGCACATGCCTGTAATCTCAGCAACTAGGGAGGCTGAGGCAGGAGAATCGCTTGAACCTGGGAGGTGGAGGTTGCAATGAGCCAAGATCGCACCACTGCACTCCAGCCTGGGCAACAGAGCGACATTCCATCCCAAAAAATAAAAAATAATAAAAAGTAAGATCCTAGTTGATTTTGCTGACCAGGAAACCAAGCCCCTGAGAGAGGGACCTCAGGAAGTACACTGGGGCTTCAGATACAGAGGAGGGACTAGAAAGTGGGGAGTCAGGGCTGGCACCTGGAGACACCTATCACATCCCCTGCCAGTCATACGCAAGCTCCAGGATGAGGCGGTCTCCTGAGCAGAGCTCCATCCTCCACCCCTCCACCTGGGCTACCTTCCTCCCAGGAGTATGTACTTTCACCTCAGGCAGTGATAATCACCAGCTAGGTGGCCTGTGTTCTTAACATGAGGACATGGGATCAGATGGACTCTGTAGACCTTCCCACCTTTATAATTTTCTGAACCTACCATTCTACAAAGATGAACTGGTGCTTAACTGGTGTCCCACCCACCTCCCACCCCTCCTTTGGGACACATGAGGGAGATTCAGGAAGCAGAGGGAGAGGGGCAGTGGCTGGGACTTCATTATGCTAATGTATCAGCTCTAATCCACTGCAACAGCAGGGCTTTGAAGAAAGAGGCTTTTGTTGCAATTCCACATTTGGCAGGAAGTTCCCCACACCCCCATTAGAGATTATGAGTCAAAAGCTCTCATTTCAGTTCTGGCTCTCACATCCTGCATTGCTGAGCCTTCCTTTTCACACTTCTCTGACCAACTTCTTGACTTTTCCAGGAAGGAAATGTGTCCCAGATGTTGGTCAGTAAATGGTGGGTTTTCATCTGCCTTTATAAAAGGGTGTCAGTAACTTGCAGGCTCCCCAAGGAGCAGGAGCCAAAGCGAGGAAATGCCACCGACCTCTCTACCACTAAACCAAAGGTCTCCCCTTCAACTAAGCCCCTCCTACTTGGGCAGGGAGGCTCACTGTAGCCAAAACATTTTTGTTTTCATTATTTTATGGGACCCTCACAATCGTCTCATGAAATAATGACAGAAGTCTCACTTTCGTTTATTCATGCAACTAATGTTGCCAGGCACCTACTGTTCACAGGTGAGGAAATGAAGGAGCACTTAGAGGAAGTGATTTGCCAGATGCCTCACAGCCTGGGGGCGAGTAAGCCCCGAAAGCAGTGACGTGCTTGTCTAATCAGAATTTCCAAAACACAAAGGCCTTGGATTGTAGCATTTGCTCATTTCCATGGCATAAGTTTTCCCATTGTGGTCAATTTCAAGTCACCAATCGTGTTTAACAGTTTTTAACAAGCAGTTTGCAAAATTCTTGAATATATAAAAATTGGGAAACAGAGTTTCTAAATTAGGAGCAAGCTCTCCTTCTGCCTCACCTTTCTACCTCCATGAAGGAAAAATCAACATCCTGTGGAAGCTTAAAGAGTAACCTTAATAGGAAACCACCTGAAGGATTGTTAACAGGGGTAGGATTTCAGATATATTTTATTTTCTTCCACAAGAGTATTTTTTCAATCATCCTATGAGCACATATTACCTTTATAATCAGAACATACACAGGTAATTAAAATCAATTTTTAGTGAGCTTCCCAGAATGTTTTGGAATAATTTGTCTCTGTATAATTTGTCACTCTGTCACCCTTAGGTTGAAGGGAGAGAGAGAGAAAGAGTGTGTGTGTGTGCGTGTGTGTGCGTGTGTGTGTGCGTGTGTGTGCGTGTGTGTGTGTGTGTGTGTGCTTCCCAATAGAGCCCTTATAGAGCAGAGGAGGTATACTTAAGCATTCACCTGAATCTGGTTCAGTCTTACCTGGAGGATAAATTTATTCTTTTTGGAATTCAAATTTCACCAGTAGCTGAGAAAATATAATTCCCATCAAGATTCCAAAAGACCTGCTCTGACAAACCAGAAGCCTCTTTGGCCACCAAATAACCTCGCCTCCCCACGGGCTGAGGTTGAAGCAGATGGTTTGACTGAACCAGAAACAATGGTCCCTTCTTTCCTGGGGCTTAGAGAAGGCCCTCTGCCTCCTGCCCCTGCAAAAAGGCATCGTGTCCTCTCTTCCTCAGGCTGGGATCCAAGGGGTCTTACCTCAGCACCGGGATGGAAAGCTGGTACCAGGGCTTGGGTCAGGCTCAAGGGGGCCGGTCCATTTCAGCTGGGCTCCATGACATTCACCACTTCTCCCTGGACTGCTGGCTGCAGGGCTCTGCACAAATGGCTCTACCCTAGCCTGCAGCAGGAAAAAAAAAACAACAAAGCAAAGTTTCACCAGAAGCACATGCATTAATACATTCAGGAGAAAAGAGCCTCTGCCCCTCCCACTGCCAGCTCTGGTCACTTGTGCCACTTCAAAGTTTCTTTCAGAACCACAGCCTTTACCTGAAGCAGCCAGCCTCCTTCTCAGGACCTAAATGAGCTACATGTTCACCCATACCCGTCCCTTCTGGGGCTATACAGTTTCTGAGTGAGTTGTCGATTAGGCAAAGCAAACTCTACTACAGTCATGGAATCCTTGTGTTACTCACTAGTCACGGTAAGAAAAAGCAAGGGTTAGAAAGCTGCAGATTGGCCGGGCGCGGTGGCTCACGCCTGTAATCCCAGCACTTTGGGAGGCCAAGGCGAGCATATCACCTGAGGTCAGGAGTTTGAGACCAGCTGACCAACATAGTGAAACGCTGTCTCTACTAAAAATACCAAAAATGAGCTGGGCGTGGTGGCAGGTGCCTGTAATCCCAGCTACTGGGGAGGCTGAGGCAGGAGAATCGCTTGAACCTGGGAGGTGCAGGTTGCAGTGAGCCAAGATCGCTCCATTGCACTCCAGCCTGGGCAACAAGAGCGAGACTTCATCTCAAAAAAAAGAAAGCTACAGATTGGGCCCAAGTCTTGTGTTTAGAGAAGGCTTGTGGACAATGGATTTCAATCAACAAATACGTCAAACTTGTTATAGTTTCTTTCGACCTATAATATGTTGTTTGGCTGTTACAAATATGAATTCAATTTCTAATTTTTCTTTTTTTTTTTTTTTTTTTTGAAAAAGAGAGAAAAGGAGAAAGAAAGAAACAGCAAAAGAAAGAAAAAAGAATGAAAGAGAAAGAAAGGAAGAGATTTTAGAAAAAGAGAAAAGGAGAAAGAAAGAAACAGCAAAAGAAAGAATAAAAAAAGAATGAAAGAGAGAAAGAAAGAGGAAGAGAAAGAGGGAGAGAGAATGGGATTCTTGTTTTATTGCCCA
>PVKP010005255.1:0-23808 GCA_004027715.1 Plecturocebus donacophilus | reverse complement strand
TTCTTTTATTCATTTTGGGAGCATTTTTAACTGATCCTAAATTTTCAACCTATATAGTACCATAGTTGTCTGAATAGAGAGCATTTGTTTTTAAAATAATTGTTTTTCCTTGTGTCAAAAAAATGTATGTTCCATCTATAAATTTTAGAAAATATAATTAAATGAAAAGGACAAAATGTACCCATTCTTTCTTCATCCAAGAAAACTACAGATAACATACTCTGCCTGTTTCCTGTTTTTATTTTTCATATGTTTTATAAAGATGTAATAACACTAGGCATGGTTTAGTAAGTGCTCTGTCTTTAAGTAATCTTCAGCATTATTTTAATGGCTACATAATATATATGTACCCATGGATCGCTAATGAGCCATGCATCATACCCTAAATAGCTGTACCATAAATTGTACCCAATCATCAGAGGCTGGACATTTAAGTCATCTCTACGCTTTTTTTTTTTTTTTTTTTCCTAATGTCAAATAGTGTTTGAAACAAAATCTTCCAGGGAGACCCATGATTATTCTCTTCTGACACAGTCTTAGGCATAAAATTGTGCTAGGTCGAAGAGTTTCTAAATTTCTCAGGCTTTTGAACAGTCTTGGCATGCTACCTTCAGGACTACTGGTACCATAGAGACTGCTCCCAGCAATGGAGAAACGTGCCCATTCCCCTAACACTCCTCTCTCCCCAAGCCCCTCATCACCCACATATCTTCGTTCACCTGGTGTAACCATTTCTCATAGAAATAAAGGTGGAGTTCCCAAAGTCTGACTTTTCATTTTTCATGCTCGCATTCAGCTCAGCCCAAGCCTAAGATAAGATCCATTATGCTAAATTAACTCCCCTAATCAAGCTTGGGAAGAGGGACACATGAATGATAATTAGTGAGGAGAGAAAGAGAAACCTGTGGAGGGACAGGGGAGTGATAGATACGCAAGGATGGTGTCCAGGGGAAAGAAACCCTTAGATACAAAGAGAAACAAGAGTCATCCCATGAGACGGCAGATGCTGATGGACAGAACTGAAGCTGAAGTGAACCATGTGACAGGTGGAAACATCAAGACCTCATAAGGATTCAGGGTAGAATGGGGCAAACAACGAAGGCATCCAGTGAGATGGAAAAGAAAAAATTGCTTAAGGCCTTGGACACTTTGTTGCTGTTTATGATTAATGCCAACTAAACATCAGGAGCCAGGGTCACCGAAGGGAAAGGAGAGCCATCAGGGAAGAGGTCTCTACAGGCAAACAGCCGAGCTAGTGGTCAGCTGGGACCCACCCACAAGGAGCCTTCCTAGGGGAACAGGAGCAAAGTGCTCCTGGGGCGGGGGCGGGAGTGGGCACTGCTGGGCTGACTGCTCTACCCCTTCACAGGAAGGAAGACCCCACTCTCCATCTCTCCCTAGCCAGCCTCTTGTATCCTTCCTTTCACTCCAGGCCAAACCTGGCTGGCTCATTTTTTGTATTTTTAGTAGAGACAGGGTTTCACCGTGTTAGCCTGGATGGTCTCGATCTCCTGACCTCATGATCCACCGGCCTCGGCCTCCCAAAGTGCTGGGATTACAGGTGTGAGCCACCGCGCCCAGCCTGCTAAGTAAGCTAAGAACTTTTATTGATTGTTGTGCATAAAACATTCCAGGATCTGGGTCTCTACAAATCTGCTGAGCACAGCATTCGAATCAGAAGACACTGCACCCAAAACATAGTAAAAACGTCGGCCAAGATAAGGAGACTTCCTGGATTATTTCTGTCCCCCGTTTCCTCTCCCAGGGCTCACATCCCTTCTTGATGTGGAGCCCAGACCCATTACGGGGCTCCTGTCCCAGACCTAATAATGTTCACCACAAATGTTCCTTTATTTTTAATTTCCTTTTTTTTTTTTTTTAGCAACTACTATGTGCCAGGCGCTTTACATACAAAGTTATTCATTTATTCCTCACACAATCCTATGAAGCAAGGAGTGTTTTCTCCATTTTCAGATGCAATGACAAGAGCTTTAGTGACCAGCACGGGCACAAAGCAGGTAAGTGACTAAGCCAGAGTTCCACATACAAAGCTGCCTCCCAGGATCTTTTCTTTTTCTTCCCTCTAGTGCTAGGCCAAGCGATTCCAGCAAAGAGCTGAAACGAAGTATGAGTTGCACACTCAGTACATCGGTGAGTTCTGATAAAAAGAGAAATGGTACATGCATTTAGAGAACCAGAAAAAGGAAGCTCTTCTGCCATTGCCATTGCCATATGCAAAACTCCCAAAGGAGGGTGGCTCTACGCATTTATTTGTGTTGTTAATATGTTCTCTACAGCAAACAATCACTCAGCTTTGATCGGGTGCCCATTTTAGGTGCCAATCTAGATACAAGGGGAGACACTGAACCCTTTTTTATTTAATTAATTCATCCATTCATTCATTCAGTTTTGAGATGGAGTCTCGCTCTCCATCTCACTACTGGAGTGCAGTGGCACAATCTCAGCTCACTGCAACCTCCACCTTCAGGGTTCAAGCCATCCTCCTGCCTTAGCCTCCTGAGTAGCTGGGATTACAGGCATACACCACCACACTTGGCTAATTTTTTATATTTTTTGTAGAGATGGGGTTTCACCATGTTGGCCAGGCTGGTCTCGAACTCCTGACTTCAAGTGATCCACCCGCCTTGGCCTCCCAACGTGCTGGAATTATCAGGCGTGAGCCACCGCCCCCAGCCCAGTGAGCCCTTTTTTTAAATCAAAGCGACACACACCCACGATTTGTAAGGTCCAGTGGTACTGCAAGGCTTGTAAGGAGAAACAGCAGGCCCTGGCCCGCCCTTCATATCCCTAATTCTGTCTTTCAACTCCTGTATCTATTTCCAGAGTCATCACAGTGTATCTAAATAGCACGCTTATATGGCTCTGAGGTTTTCTCGATGTTAGATATTATTCATTGACTTCCTACTATAGAAAATAAGGGTTTAGCTCCTTACCACCATTCCATACACCACCTCTCCTGTCCCACATTCTCCCAATAGTTACACCCTTGTTAAGTCAACACTAATAAGTTACATTATTTTGTTATTAATTATTAAGTTATATTATTATGACCAGATAAATTACTGTTCATAGCTGAGCCTTGTGTGAAGTTATGATTAGCAACTTTCATGTAATTCCTTAGTTGCCATTTGTAGAGTCCATTATTGCCTCCTTTGTTGGTTTAATTTTTTATGTACTTGCCGCAAATTCAGCCCTCAACATTCCAACAACTCTATAAAACTCATCACAGCACACTAAATGTACCGTTACTCAATCAACTTTTTTTTTCTTAATTCTTAAAAATCTCCCTTCTGGAAACTTCCATTCTTTTGCTTCAAACTGAACTGGTTGGTCTCTGTGCTTAAAGGAAGATCCCATTTATTCTTAGTTTACTCTCTAGTTTGGGAGGAATGGATGCATAGTAGATTCCTAAGAAAAGGCTGTATGGGAGATAATTGAGACTTCTCATACCCAAAAATGCCATTATTCCACCCTCATAATTGATTAATATTTCATCAGGATATAATTTCTCAGTTGGAAATAATATCCTCTCAGAATTTAAGGAATGGCTTCATTGTCTCCTAGCTTCAGTAGAGATCGATGATGTCAGTCTGATTTCTATTCTTATGTACAATCCATTTGTTTTGGGGAAAATTCTCTCCTGTCTAGAAGATTTTCTTCTGGTGTATGTCTTTTTTTCAGTCATAGTCCTGGGTACTCAAGTGGGCTTTTCAATGTCTTTCAGTTCTCAGAATTTTTCTTGTATTATTTCTTCAGTAAATGTTCCCTTCCATTGTCTCTATTCTCTTTTTCCGCAAGTCTTACTATTCTGATATTGGGCTTCTTAAAATAATCCTTTCTTATTTTTCTTTTTTTTTAGGCAGGGGGAATAAGGTCCACTCTTGCTCAGGCTGGAGTGCAGCAGTACAATCTCAGCTCCCTGCAGCCTAGACCTCCTTGGTTCAAGTGATCTTCCCATCTCAGCCTCCCAAACAGCTGGAACTGTAGGCATGCGCCACCACGCTTGGCTAATTTTTGTATTTTTTAGTAGAGGCAGGGTTTCGCCATGTGGCCATGCTGGTCTCAAACTCCTGGGTTCAAATGATCCACTCACCTTGGCCTCCCAAACTTCTGGGATTACAGGCATAAGCCACCATGCCCAGCATGCTTTCTTTCTTTCTTTAACTTTCTGCAAGTTTCCATAAGTTTTCTTCAATTCTACATTCCAAACCCTCTACTGATTTATTATTCTACCACACTTTAAATTTCCAAAAGTTCTTTCTTAGTCTCTGAATACTACTTTTTGTTGCATGTTGCTTTTATTTTATTAATGCAACATCTTATCTCTCTGAGACTAATAATTACAGGTTTTATGAAGTTTTCTTCTACCCTCTATATTTTCTCTATTTCTGTCTTTTTGGTTTTTTTTTTTTCCTTTTTATGGAGAACAGGGTCTCGCTATATTGCCCAGGCAGGTCTCGAACTCCTGGGCTTAAGCTATCCTCCCACCTCTGCCTCCCTAAGAGCTGGGATTACAGGCATGAGCCATGGCACCTGGCTATTTTCTCTATTCCTTGTGAGTTTCTAGTGTTGTTGTCTCTTTTAATTTCTGCCTTTCATGTTTCAAGCTTTTTTCAAATATCTGGTAATCATTAGCTGTGTTTTTAAATTGAAAAGTGAGACACAAAACTGATCAGATGTTCTGTGTGCATGGTCAGGACTTCTGAACTGGTAGATCTTACAGAAGGGTGATTGTGAGTCAGCTGTACATTTTGTTTGGAGAACCCTAAGTATCAATATTTAGAGGCTTTTTCTCTTGGGCTGTTCAGCTTATGCAGAAAGACTCCTCTAACCTCATGACTGGGGAAAGCAGAATCAGACCCTAGTAGCCAGCACTGTATGACAGAAGCAGAAAAAGTGCTGCAGTGAGAGGCCTCGCTGGTGAGCATGTAGACTTTCCCCCACTCCCTCTGATGTGGAGTGGCATTTCACATACACTCTTCTTAGCCTAGTCTGCTGTGCCTGATCTTAATCAGGTCTTAAAACTGAGCTCTTTCCTGGAAAGAGCCTTAAAGGAAAAATTACCAGGAAGAAAACACACACAAACACACACCACACACACACACACACACACACACACACACACACACACACACATTTTACAGGCATATATTTATAAATAGCCTCAAATCAATCCAAATTAGGTTTTGCCACCAAATGGGTTAAGAATAAAGCTTGACTTTCACAAATTTTTGGACTTGAAAGTTACAGATAAGAGCTTGTTTGTGTGTGCATTTCCCACATCTCCAGTCACACTTGGGACATTTTTTACAGGTATTTTTTTCATTCTGTGGGGCCGGTTGCTTGCAACAAGATATGAAAGAAAAAAAAATGAGACAGTTGAGATGTGGGTACAGGGGAAAGGCCAGGCTCCACAGAGACGTGACCTAATGGCACAGTCACTTGGCAGGTTTGAGTCCCAGTTCTATGCTAGCAAGCTGTGTTACTCTGAAAAAGTTATTTAACCTCCCTGTGCCTCAAAAATCACAAGCATTCCTATACACCAGCAAAACACAAGCAAAGAGCCAAATCATGAAAGAACTCCCATTCACGATTGCTACAAAGAGAATAAAATACCTAGGAGTACCCTTAACAAGGGAAGTGAAGGACTTCTTCAAGGAGAACTACAAACCACGGCTCAAGGAAATAAGAGAGGACACAAACAAATGGAAAAACATTCCATGCTTGTGGGTAGGAAGAATCAATATCATGAAAATGGCCATACTGCCCAAAATAATTTATAGATTCAATGCTATTCCCATTACACTACCATTGACATTCTGCACAGAATTAGAAAAAACTACTTTAAAATGCATATGGAACCAAAAAAGAGCCCGTATAGCCAAGACAATCCTAAGCAAAAAGAACAAAGCTGGAGGCATCCCACTACCTGACTCCAAACTATACTACAAGGCTACCGTAACCAAAACAGCATGCAACATAGACCAGTGGGACAGAATAGAGCTCTCAGAAAGAAGACCACACCTCTACAACCATCTGATCTTCTCCAAATCTGACAAAAACAAGCAATGGGGAAAGGATTCCATATTTAATAAACAAACTATATTATTTTAATAAATAAATAATATATGGGACTACTGGCTATCCATATACAAAAAATTGAACCTGGACCCCTTTCTTATACTTTATACAAAAATTAACTCAAGATGGACTGAAGACTTAAATGTAAAATACAAAACTGTAAAAACCCTAGAAGAAAATCTAGGCAATACCATTCAGGACATCAACACAGGCAAAGATTTCACAACAAAAACATCAAAAGCAATCACAACAAAAGCAGAAATTGACAAATGGGATTAAACTAAAGAGCTTCTGCACAGCAAAAGAAACTATCATCAGAGTGAACAGACAACCTACAATATGGGAGAAAACTTTTTCAATCTGTATAACTGACAAAGATCTAATATCCAGAATCTACAAGGAACTTAAACAAATTTACAAGACTAAAACAATCCCATTAAAAAGTGGTCAAAGAATATAAACACACACTTCTCAAAAAGAAGACATTTATACAGCCAACAAACATGAAAAAAAGCCCAATACCACCGATCATTAGAAAAATGCAAATTGAAACCACAATAAGATATCATCTCATGCCAGTCAGAATGGCAATTAGTAAAGTCAAGAAACAACAGATGTTGATGAGGCTATGGAAAAATTGGAATGCATTTACACTGTTGGTGGGAATGTACATTAGTTCAACCATTGTGTAATACAGTGTGGTGATTCCTCAAAGATCTAGAATCAGAAATACCATTTAACCCAGCAATCCTATTACTGAGTATATACTCAAAGGAATATAAATCCTTCTATTATAAAGATACATGCAAGCATATGTTCATCACAGTACCATTCACAATAGCAAAGTCATGGAATCAACCCAAATGCCGATCAATGACAGACTGGATAAAGAAAATGTGGTACGTATACACCATAGAATACTATGCAGCCATAAAAAGGAAAGAGAGCATGTCCTTTGCAGGGACATGGATGGAGCTGGAAGCCATTATCCTCAGCAAACTAACACAGGAACAGAAAACAAAACACCATATGTTCTCACTTATAAGTGGGAGCTAAACAATAAGAACACATCGACACAGGGAGGGGAACAATACACACTGGGGGCTGTCGGCAGGGGTAGCGGAGGGAGAGTATCAGGATAAATAGCTAATGCATGTGGGGCTTAATATCTAGATGATGGGTTGATAGGGGCAGCAAACCACCATGGCACATGTTTATCTATGTAACAAAACTGTACATCCTGCCCATGTATCCTGGAACTTAAAATTAAATTAAATTAAATTTTAAAAAAAATTATCTGTGCCTCAGTTTCCTCATGTATAAATTTTGGGTTATTACAACTAATTTCAAAGTGTCATAGTGAGGACTTTGTTAAATTCAGCCAACAAATATGGATTATGCGTATGATTCCTAAGCATTGCTCTGGATCCTAAAGAAATAGCTGTGAGCAAAAGAGATGACATTTTTGCCCTCATGAAAACAAGTTACTAGTGAGAACAGACACAGGGTAATAAGTCAGACAACCACCTATGCTAACGAAGAGGAACAAGGCAGGATAAAAGGGAGAGCAGCAGATATGACAGTGGGAGGAGACAGGCATGAGATTACAACCTTATATAAGGCTGTCAAATGGCCTGTTTGACAAGGTGACATTTACATAGAAACCCGAAGAAGGGAATAAAATAATGGGATAACAAGAAGGAAGGTGTCCCACCTGGAGGAAGTGGTACAAAGACTCTGAGACCAAAGTGTGCTTTATGTCTGAGGAGTAGGTTCAGTGAGGTGAAGCAGAAAGAAGGGGTTATAAAGAGCAGGATATGAAGTCTGCAGGATGTGAAGGTTGGGTCACACAGAATCCTGGAGGCCTTTCTGAGAACTGGCTCTGGATAAAAGAGGAAGCCTTTATTGGTTTTTGAGCAGAAGAATGACACATTACTACATCTTTTAAAATGATCACTCTGGTTGCTGTTTTGAGAGCAGACCATAGGAGCAAGACTATAAGCAGGAGGCCCAGTCATGAAAGGATTCTAAGAGAAAGTTATAACAGGTCTTCTGTCCTGGACCATCATGAATCTGGTGAACTGAGCAAATAGCTGGTTTCTCGATTTATTGTGAAAGCACAGCTGCCATAGTTTGCTAACGGAGTGGGTGCAGCATGAGAGAAAGAGAATTTAGAATGACTCTAAGCCCTAGAATATGGAAAGATGAAATTGCTGTCCACTGAAATGAGGATGGCTCTTTTAGGGAGAAAAGCAGCAGTTCAATTCGGGGTTGTCATATTTGAGATGTATATTAGACGTTTAAGGAAACTTGTCAAGTAGATGTTGAACATATGAGCATGGAGCTCAGGGGAAAGGTCGGGTTGGACATATAAATTGAGGGTTGTCAGTAAACGGATGATATGAGATTGCCAGAATGTGAGAAGATCGAGAAAAGTCCAAGTCCAACGGCCACTCCCGGGGCGCTCCAAAGCGACCAAGTCAAAATGAGCCAACAACGAGAATCGCTTAAACCTGGGAGGTGGAGGCTGCAGTGAGCCGAGATCGCACCACTGCGCGCCAGCCTGGGTGATAGAGTGAGACTCCATCTCAAAAATAAAAAAGAAATGAGCCAACAAAAGGAACTGAGAAGGGGAATCCAGGGAGAGAAGAGGAGAAGCAAAGACAGTGATGTTCCAGTAGCCAAGAGAAGAAACTATGTCAAGGAGGATGGAATGGTCAACTGTGTCAAAAGCTGCTGATCAGTCAAGATAGGGACTGAGACTTGGCCACTGGATTTGGCCAGGGAGGATACCGGTGAGTCTGACAGGTATGGTTTTGGTGTTGTGATGAGTGCAAAAGACTGACCGTAGTGAGTTTAAATGAGAATGAGAGAAGAGGAAGAGCAGGATGCAAGTGCAGACAGCTCTCTCCAGGAGCAGAAAAATTAGGCACACCTGCTGCTGTGAATAAAGCTTCCTGAGGCCTCACCAGAAGAAGATGCGGGTGCCAAGCTTGGACAGCCTGCAGAAACATGAGCCAAATAAACCTTTTTCCTTTATAAATTACTCAGTCTCAGGTTCTCCTTTATAGCAATGCCAAATGGACTAACACAGTACCCTTATAAAGGCTCTGGAGAACTAGCGAGCTCTGTTAGCATGTGAGGACACAGTGAGAAAGCACCATCTGTGAATTAGGAAGCAAGCGCTCACCAGACGTCCAATCCGCGGGTGCCTTCATCCTGGACTTCCCAGCCTCCAGAACCGTGAGCAATCAATTTCTATTGTTTATAAACTACCCAGTTCATGGTATCATAGGATTTTGTTATCATAGCCTGAATGGATTAGAGAAAAGGTATGGAGGTTTTCTTCCAACTGCCATTATTTTTTCAGGTAGGTTTAAAACAAGGTTATCAATGAAGAGCATGGATGGGGAAGAAGGTGTTAGACGTTTGAAGAGAGAGAAAGGTGTGAAACAGTCATCTAGATAACAGAGACTGGTCGTGGTTCTCAACTATCATTCATTGGAATTAACAGCACAGCTTTAAAAAGAGATACCGATGCCCAGATCAACCACACAAAGACCAAAGAGGAAGTCAGGCAGCAACACTTATTATAATTCCCACCAGTAACACTAATGACAGCCAGGGTTGAGAACCACTGGACCAACAAAGTGAAGTGAGATGGCCTACAACACCAATGTCCACTTGAGAGTCTTGGTCAAGAATTATGGCCAGGCATGGTGGCTCACACCTATAATCCCAGCACTTTGGGAAGCCAAGGCAGGTGGATTACCTGAGGTCAGGAGTTCGACACCAGCCTGGCCAACATGGCGAAACCCTGTCTCTATTAAAAATACAAAACCTTAGCCAGGTGTGGTTGCGGGCACCTGTAATCCCAACTACTTGGGAGGCTGAGGCAGGAGAAACATTTGGGGACAGAGACTGTAGTGAGCTGAGATCATGCCACTGCACTCCAGCCTGGACGACAAGAACAAAACTCTGTCTCAAAAAAAAAAAAGAATTAGAGTTGAACCATTTAGGATGAACTATGCTTTTCTACAGTCACACTCAGAGTTGTGGAATAGGTATGGTGTAGAGAGAGCTGGATTTAGCCTGGGCTAAGTGAGATACTTGTAAAGCATATAACTTGCCTAGACATGGTTAGAGTTCAGTAAATGAAAGCTCCTACATTTGTTTTTGTCACCACCTAAGTGACACACAATATGCACACAGCAAACAACATCCTGTTTTTACCACATCCAAATGATTTACCCAATCATATTATATCACAGAGTTTTAGAGTCATTTGTGAATAACTAAAACCCCAAGTGTATATCCTTAACTGTCAAGGTGGTCTTCTTCTGTTTTGTTTTGGTTTGGTTTGGTTTCGTTTCGTTTCGTTTCGTTTTTGAGACAGAGTTTTGCCAGGCTGGAGTGCAATGGCACAATCTCGGCTCACCACAACCTCTGCCTTCTGGTTTCAAGCAATTCTCCTGCCTCAGCTTCCTGAATAGCTGGGATTACAAGCATGTACCACCACGCCCAGCTAATTTTGAATTTTTAGTAGAGACAGGGTTTCTCCATGTTGGTCAGGCTGGTCTTAAACTCCTGACCTCAGGTGATTCACCCATCTCAGCCTCCCAAAGTGCTGGGATCACAGGCGTGAGCCACCACGACTGGTCAGTTCTTTTTGACACTGAGCACTGCACAAAGGGTCACTGGATTTCCAGCAATCGCAGAAGTCACAGGTCACCCTTCCTTCCACCTACCTGCTGTCTGAATTTGATAACAACAGTTTTGTTCCGCCATTTGGTAAAGCCCCTCCATCCACACTACCTGGAGCCTGCACTTTAGTGGGCTCTGCCTTTGCAATTCCTGTCACCAAACAGCCTTCGCAATTCCTGTCCCTCTCCCTCTGAGGAGGCTCCCTCCTGCTCCTAATCCTGAGCCTGGGACCCAGACACCTATGGAGAGATCACTGTGATGACACGTGCCACCTCAATGCCCTCTCCCCCAGTCAAGCCTGGCTGGGTCCCTGCCCATGTAAAACCACCTGCTGGAAAATAACTGCAGACTCTATCCTGACCCAAACTGAGTGTGCTTAAATGCCAGCAGAGAGTGGAAACTCGAGGGCTCACATGTTTATGGAGGCTCTACTGTTAGCTCTGTCCTCACTTCTGAGTGGATCTAATGCCACCCCTGCCCCAACTGCACAGCAGATTCTTCTTCATTCTTTTTCAGCCGGTGAGGATGTCATCTCTTTTTTTTTCTGGCCTTTTCTGCCTCTGCCTGTTGCTCGCTCCACAACCTATGCAGCTCCCTTTTCTTTGTGCCTCATTCCACAGGCCTGGCTCTCCTCCCAGATGGAGAGCTCCTCCAGGGAGAGGCTGTATCTCACTTCTCCTTATATTCGCAGCCCCTCGCAAAGTGGCCCATCAGGTGGCTGATAACGGAGAATAACCATTAACATGTGCTATGATGTGAAAAATAACCACCATTTATTCATCTCCAACCATGTGCCAAAAACTAGGCTGAGCACTCCATCTAGGACTCACACCCATGCTATAAGACAGGAAGGATGAATATAGACTAAGATGGGAAACTGAGGACCAGAGAGGCTGAGCTGCCAGGTCTGCTCAGCTGAGAAGTGGCACATCTGGAATTGAAACCCAAGTCTGTCTGGCTACAAAGCGTGTGGGGTTTTTTCCAAATGATAAGGTCTTTCTGAGGAAGGTGACCTTGCAAATGGTAGTTAACAGGGAAGGCTGTGAGTTGCCTCCAAGCCCTCCGACTGTGAGTCACCGGATCTGGCTGCGAGACAAGGGCAGGACTCTTCAAGTGCAGAAGAATTCCCTGTGAGACGCCTTTGGTTCAACTCCTCCTGGCCAGGTTTTTCCTCCTTTCCAAATTTGCAGCCCAGAATAAGATGCTCATTGTGAAAAGCGAAAAAGGAGCTGTTACAAGCCCTGTGGCAGGGATTCATTCCTCACGCTGTCGGCCACCACCTCCAGCTCAGGCCCCAGACCAGCCTCCTCCCAGCACCCGCGCTGTGCAGTCCCGAAGGCAATCCCTGCAGCAGGCTCTTAGGTAAATGATGACTCAGCCTGGCTGCCGCTCACAGCTCCCTGGCTGCCTTCTTCCCTCTGTCACCTGGAACAAACTCCTGTGACCTTGGTTCCCAAAAGAATAAGACAAGAAGAACAAGGTCCCAAGCTTGACTCCCCTCCAGGGCTCAGATCCATGAACCATCCCAGAGAATTTTCCCTCTTTCACCTGACTGCTTGGCTTTCACTTCCAAGACTAGAATTGGCAGGTAGGAAAAACACCTCTCTGGTGGAGCGGGAGGGCCCACATTGGGCTACTGCAAACCCACTGCCTGCTCTCACACCTTGATCTTACCGAGAGAGCACCTGCTCGTCTCACCGGTGGCTGGATGTGTTCTTACCTCAGTGGACAAACAGGGCATCAGGGAGGCGGAGCTCATTCCATGAGGCCTCCCGAGGGCTAGAAGGGATGCTGGCCCCAGGGCTGTGCAGAGGATCCAGTCATCATCCCCACTGTCCAGGATGTCATGGTCTCACATAGCAAACTTCACATAGCACAGTGAGCATGGCACAAGAGATCAAAGGTCTTCTCTCTCCTTTGTGGGCCATGAATTTGAGGGGGCTCCTCCTGAGCTAAGGCTGGCTGGAGCTGAGGCTGAGCCAAAAGCTGCTGGTACAGCAGAGAGACCAATGGGACGGGAAGAAATGGATCTCTTTGGCAATATGGAGTAGCCTGGGTCTCTCTCCAACAGCTCCATCTGACCCCCCCACACACATACAAACAATAGTTTTTGAACCCCCAAGAGCATACCCGGCCCAACGCACATCCTACAACCATGCTGATCCTTCCCAGAGCGAATGTCAGGTGCCTGCAGCTACCCTAGCTCAGTGCAGACGTCTGGCTGCCCACCTGCCTTGATGAGTGCTGCCAGAAGCCCGATTTCTTTGAGGCCAGAGCCTTGCCTTGTCCTCATCAGTACTTCTGGAGAATAAAGCTGGCCACCGAAGTCCCCTGATAACCCTATCCTTCTGTTCCTTTTTCAGACAACCCTCTGGTAGAGGACACTGGCCCCTACCAGACGTGGCAGGGCCTGCTGGCGTGGCAGCTCCAGTGTTCACTCCTGTAGCTTGGCACGTCTGGAACAGCCTCCCCCACCCTCACCAAGCTGCTGACAGCCATCCCCACGCAACTCCCTGGCCCAGACATTCCCCAGCAAGCAGGAAGGCGGGCAGGGGCGCTCTCACACCCAGGCAGGGGGAAAGCCCCACACGCTCCCTGCGTCCCACTCTGCTGCCCTTCACCAGAGCCCCAGCTGGTTATCTGAGTCAGGGGAGCACAGCTTCTTGCCTGTTGACCAAGTTGTTTGTTTCAACTCTGTAGGGGCTGTGTCCATGACTGTGAACGTTTTTACAGACACCTGTGGGTGCTTTAGCAGATGTACGCTCTCAAAAGAGCAAGGGGTGTGTCTGCAGTAACAAACCCTTCTGTGTGCCTCTTTCATACTGTCTCATCCTTAACGTCTATGATCTAATTTGAACATAAAAACTAATCCCAGGCTAGGCAGTGGCACAATTATGATCCCTTTATAGGTAAGGAAATGAGGGTTCTGACTAAGTAGCCTGGGGCCACACAGCTGCTGGATGGTGGAGTCTGGACCGTAATGTAGGCTCTTATATTTACCTAAAAGTTTACCTACAAAGTTTACATCTAAAACCTGTTTTATTTTATAGGTAAATATAAATAATAATAAACATAAATATAAATGTAAATGTATAAAATAGACTTACTTATAAAATATTTCCCTATACAATTATTTTTACATTTTATGTTTCACAAAGGTGGCTAATTCAGGTCTCTGCACCACAAATCCTAGCACGATAGAAAAACCATGGGCATGCTGTGCCAGCAGCACAGGGCATTCAAATCAGTTTCGCCACCATGTGACTTTGGGCAGATACGCAGCACTATTTCTTTTTTTTTTCAAACGGGTCTTGCTCTGTCGCCCAGGCTGGAGTGCAGTGGCTCAGTCTCGGCTCACTGCAACCTCCGCCTCCCGGGTTCAAGCACTTCTCCTGCCTCAGCCTCCCGAGTAGCTGGGATTACAGGCGCGCACCACCACACCCAGCTAATTTTCTTTTTGTATTTTTAGTAGAGACAGGGTTTCACCATGTTAGCCAGGATGGTCTCGATCTCTTGATGTCGTGATCCACCCGCCTCAGCCTCCCAAAGTGCTGGGATTACAGGTGTGAGCCACTGCGCCCAGCCTTACAGCACTATTTTGTAATGCTCACCTTCTCTGAATCATTGTACTTTTCGTGTTTGTGCTGCTGACACAAGCACAGATCTCTCACCTCTAACTTCAGTCCCCTCATGTGTAGAGTAGAGATAACTGTACCTGTTCATAGGGTTGTTGGACAACCTAGAAGCATCTATGTGTAGTACCTGGTGTGCCATGGACACTGTATGAACAACAGCTACACTTTCATTCATTCTTGGTTCTCCAGCCACCAACCACCAACAAACTGCTCCCAGTAGCCCCAGACATGCCACGCACCTTCACCTCCAGGCCTTTGCTCCTGCGCCCCCACCCCCAGGCCAGAAAGGTCCTTTCTCCCATTCTCCACCTATCAGAACTCCATCTGTCTCCTCTGTGAAACCGTTCCCATTGTCCTGTGGGCCCCAATCCCCAGTTGTCCATCTGATTTACAATGCCTTTTGTTCTGCCTAGAGCGAGTTGTTTGCACAACTGACTCTCAAATCCCCGCTGGTGTTCATCCATCTGTATCTCTCCTCCCACTCTTCACTTTCTGGGAACCAGTATATAATGGTGCCTTTTAGAATAGCTTCAGTGGTCTTATTTAAGTAACACTAGCTCATTATTTTATAAAATGCCAATCAATGTGCTAAATTATATAGAACTAAAAATCACCCAAGAGCCCTCTATCCAAGAAAAAATTAATGAATTAATATGATTCTTCACATCTCTCTATTTGTATATGGATAGAAGTGTGGAGGGTGGAAGGAAGGATATGTGAAAAGATAGATGGAGATTGCTTTATAAAATAGCTGTTTTGGGTCAGGAGCAGTGGCTCAGGCCTGTAATCTCAACACTTTCAGAGGCCATGGTGGGAGGATCACTTGAACCCAGAGGATGGAGTCTGCAGTGAGCCATGATCGCACCACTGCATTCAAGCAGGGATGACAGAATGAGACACTGTCTCAAAAAATAATAATAATAAATGTTTTAAGTAAAATAGCTAATTTTATTGTTTTATTTTATAAGGAAACAGTACATTTCTAATTAAAGTTAGCACTTACATTTCCTCCATGTCTCCCCTAGCTCCCTATTTCTGGTATATTCTTTTTACTTCCTCACATTCTATTCCCTAGCCCTTACTGCCCCTCCTTTCCCCTACTTAACTTTGCCTCTCTATTTGAATGGATTAAGAGTTCACCAAATGACCTTTCACTATGCATTCCTAAGTGTGTTTGTTGATTAATCTTTTTCATCCTCACATGGGTTTCTCCGAGAAGGGCTGGTCAGTGCTAGATTCCCTAAGTTCTTGCATGTGTGAGGATGTCTGCCTGTCATATACTTGCAAAGTAATTTGAGTGTAAAACTCTTCAATCCCATTGCCTTTTGCCCCAGAACTCTGTAAACAATTAAAAAAAAAAAAATAGAGACAGGATTTTGCTATTTCACCCAGCCCGGAGACCAGTGGCACCATCATAGCTCACTGCAGCCTCGAACTCCTGGGCAAGGGATCCTCCCACATCAATCTTCCAAGTAGCTAAGACTACAGACATGCACTACCACATCCAGCTAATGATTTTCATTAGGGTCTCACTACGTTGTCCAAGCTGGTCTCAAACTTCTGACCTCAAGCAATCCTCAGGCTTTGGCCTCCCAGAGTGCTGGGATTTTAGGCATGAGCCACCTCACCTGGCCTCTGTAAACCTGTTTACTCATGTCTGAGACCAACATGACTTCCCTTAAAGCAGATATTAGTTGATCCCAATATCCAGGTTTTCCTTTCAGTAACAGAAAGCTTTCTCCAAATCTGAGTTTTAAGAAGACATATGGCCACTCAGCTGGAGACTTTTTCCCAGAGTTATTTACAGCCAGGTGTCTATGTGACTAAGTCTTGGCCGATGGAATATGAGCGAAAGTGATGTGTGCCTCCACAGATTCTCCAATTATCCTTTTGCAGGGTCACCTTTGTATGATCTTTAGATCTTCGATTTAAGTGCTTTATCCTTTTTCTCAGCATTGGCTGTGATTTTCCTCAAGCCTTCCTTCTCTGTTAGCAATTCAATTTTCAACAAACTCTATTACGCTTCCTGTTAACTTTTTCTGTAATGATATTGTTTTTATCCTCAATGTCTTTCTTGGCACTGTGGCTACCTTTTTTACTTCGTTCTGTAGTGTCATCAGCTTGTCTTTGGGCTCTGATTAATCAGTTTTCAATAATCCTTATTTTGAATGAATGAATTCCCCATACTGCCTCTCCTACCCAAGAGCCAACTCTAACCCAGGAATTATCTTGGAGGATGGGGAGAATAGGCAAAAGATGTCTCATTCACCATTAAGTGAGACAATAATTTTGTTCATATGTTATGCCCTCCACCTTCCCAACTCCTACTCATTCTTAAAGGGACAGCTCAAGGCCCATTTGCCCCATGTTCCTGCAGCCAACTGCGATTGTTCCTGTTCCAGTCCCCAAAGTATTTCTCCAAACCAAAGGATTCATAGGCACTACCTAGGCTCCCAAATGAACCTGGAGCTTTCGAGAAACATGATGAATCTCCCTCTTCTCACATGGTTGAGCACATAAAGGTTTTATTTGAAGATTTCTGGATTACTGATTGGCTGGATAAAAAGGAAGGTAAACACTAGAACCAAGACTCAGAAAGGCTATCAACATCAGACCTGCTAGTCCCAATTTAACAAAAGTGGGATTACACCATGAGGCAGGTGGAAAGAAGAGGATTCAGCAAGGTATGGAGAGAGGGAACGATTGTCTTAGCCAGCAAGCCAGACCGTCACAGCCTGCCTCTGTAGGCACTGGAGTGGAGGCTGAGACATGGGCTCCTGAGGCAAGCAGACCTACGTTCAAGTCCACACAACTCAACACACTCATGATCTGAGTTTGAGGAAGTCACTGAATCTCCTTCGGCCTTTGTTTCCTCACCTATTAATGTGAGACAATAATAGTGTGTGTCATATAAGGAGGTTATGAGAATTCTGTTAAATAATGCATGTAATGGTTTCAGCCTCCACTCCCACCACTTTGTGCCTTATGCATTTCTCTCCAGGAATATCAGCCTGCTGGAGTTTCCCTGACACATGAATGAGCCACTCCTCACCCTCAAATCTTTGCTTTGCAGCCTTCCCCCACCCTAAAAGTGCCCATTTCCCAGAGGCTAACAGCTACTACCTTCTAAGACGCAGCCTGTGTGTTGCCTCTTTCAGAAATCTTTCCCATACTCACTGTATCTTCTTCTCATCATCTGTGCACACCCGAATCATAATATTTATCACACCATATTGTAATTAATATGTGCATATCTACCTTCAACTAAGTTCTGGAAGGAACAGACCATGGGGGTTATTTGGACCTACATTCTTCTAAAAACGAGCATTCTAGGCCCAGCGCAGTGGCTCACACCTGTAATTCCCAGCACTTTGGGAGGCCAAGGTGGGTGGATCACCTGAGGTCAGGAGTTTGAGACCAGCCTGGCCAACATGGAGAAACCCCGCCTCTACTAAAAATACAAAAATTAACTGGGCCTGGTGGTACACACTTGTAATCCCAGCTACTCAGGAGGCTGAGGCAGGAGAATTGCTTGAACCCGGGGGTTGGAAGTTGCAGTGAGCTGAGATCATGCCATTGCACTCTAGCCTGGGCAACAGAGCAAGACTCTGTCTTATAAATAAATAAATAAATTTTTAAAATGAAATAAATAAAATGAGCATTGTGTGTGGCCTGCAGCAGACACTCAATGTTTGTTGAACGAAAGAACCAAGCAAGGACCATGAGAAAAGAGGAAGAGGGTGATACGGGTGATTTGTCTGCCATGAATCTCCAAGGCTCTGCTACTTAACCTGAATACATGTGTGTGTAAATCTACAGTGTATGTTCTTTAGGTAGGTATTCCCAATGCTGAGCATAGAAGAGACATTCAACAAATATTTTATGAGAAAAATTAATGTTGAATTGTTGAATAAACTCTACAAAAGAAGAAATTGTTTAAGAACGTTGAAGCACAACTATAAGATAAGCCGTTAACAATGCTAATACTGAGTTCTATTTACAAGCTTAATTCAAGGTAGCCACCGGGCGCGGTGGCGCGTGCCTGTAGTCCCATCTACTCAGGAGGCTGAGGCGGGAGGATCACTTGAGCCCAGGAGTTCTGGGCTGTAGTTCACTATGCTGATCGGGTGTCCACACTAAGTTCGGCATCAATGTGGTGAGCTCCCGGGAGCAGGGGACCACCAGGTTGCCTAAGGAGGGATGAACTGGTCCAGGTCGGAAACGGAGCAGGTCAAAACTCCCGTGCTGATCAGTAATGGGATCGTGCCTGTGAATAGCCACTGCACTTCAGCCTGGGCAACATAGCAAGACCCCATCTCTTAAAAAAAAAAAATTCAAGGTAGTCAAGTAGTTGTGTCTATCAATCTATGGCCATGCTCACTCATAGTGTGTTTCTTCCCAGTCTTACCTAGATAATGAGTACAGACAGATATCACAGCTTTAAAGGGCAAGCAAAAAATAAAAAAAAAAAAGTGCAAACCAGGTTTGACCCAAATAACTCTTATTAAAAAGAAAAAGGAGGAAACGTATGCCGAATCCAAAAGGCATGCTATTCACACATGACTATCTCGTGAGCTCTTTAATATGTTCTTAGAGAAGTGGTAGAAAGACTCTGTAAGGAGAAATTCCTCCGCAAAGTCCCCAGTCAACTAAAAGGACTAACCATTTCTCAGATCCAAAGGACTAGGAAGTATCAGCGTGGAAAAATCTGTACTACACCCAATCCCAGCTTCACCACTGAGCAGCAGTGAAACTTTAGATGAGGTGCTAACCCTTTCTGAAGCTTGGTTTTCTTATTTGCAAAAGGGAGCTAATGATACTGAGACAGCAGATCTGGCTATGACGACTGGGTAAGAGAACACGCATCATGCCTGATCAGGGCCAGGCACACAGCAAAAGCCCAGAAGACGGTAACTTTTGCCATATTTCCTTCAACAACCTTGGCTAAGTCAAGTCAGAACATTCTTCCTTACTTGCAAGAAAGAAAGGGATCACTCTTAAACATGGTGAGTGCCGTCAATTCCGGCACAGAGGACCTTTGAGAGGTTGTAAAGGCTACAACATTCCTAAAGTTAAAGCTGGAAGCTCAGCGCTGTGCTAAGGAAGACGGATGCATCAAGTTGGATGCAGATTTACAAAGACTGTAACGAAAAAAATTCACAGTCATCCTCCTGGGACATGTAGTTCTTTTCCAGTCGCCAGATTTCCTGGTCCTCTAAAGTGTATGTGATGTATTTATTCCTGTGGAAATAATTTATGAATATAAGGTCAAAGGGAGCTGAAGCCAAGGACAGAACAGGGAGAGGGTTGCCAAGATCCAAGGGAAACAATGCTTAAGCCTCCTTTGATGGCTTCCATCTTATTCCACCTTTCCCGAGCAGGTGAAAACTGCTTCATTACATTGTCTATCACTTGCCCCACCCCTTCAATTCTAGTTGGCACCTTTCTGCTTCTTGCCTCATAGTCGCAGACTCTCAAAGCTGGAGGGGGCCTAAGTGGGCATTTAGGCCAACACCTCTGCAATGCAGAAGTCCTCTGATGGCAAACAAGTTTATTTGTAACTTTTGCCTGGTTAACTTTATAGTAGGGCAGTGGCTTCCTTGCAACATAGCTTGTTCCATTGTTGGGCAGCTCTCTTAAGTCAGTTCTTGCTTATTTGTCTTCCTGCAACTCTTTCCCCTCCTCACCCACCCCTATATTGCTTCTGTCCTCTGCAGCAGCCACTCAGTGCGACTCTAATGAAGTGTGATTTCTTCCGCATGAAAAGGATGCCTCTTATTTTTATCTCCTGCAGACTAGAAAGCCCTAGTTTCCACATTTATTCCAACTCTGAGATGCTGTCCTAAGCCACAGTCTTCTGAGCAGCCAATTCCTGGGTGTTGCATCATTTTATCACTCTCTGGAGAGGACCCAGGGAAGCATAACACCCCAAATAGGTTTGAACAACCAGACAAAGTATAATATAACTGTTACAATTCCTCCTCCAGAGCCTGAGATCAAACACTCATTTTCTTCACTTCTCTCTCCTTCCTCCCTGTCACTTAAGTGCCAGTTCTCCCACGAGGTCCCGATCCTGACCCTGAGAACAGAAGCAAACTTGGAAGGCCCAACGATGGTGGGAAGGGGAGGAGAAGGTGGTGACGCAGCTCAGCTTTTGCACTTGCAGCTGAGGACACCACACCAGGCAGGCTACCTCCAAAAATAACCTTCCATGCAAACAGCCTCTTGCTAGCTTTCTGAGAGCCCTTCAATTCAGCCTTCCAGAATGCAGGTCTCAGTGTTACTGTGCCTACTCTGTCACCACCCTTTCCAAGACTTGATGGACCGGCTTCATTTAACCCACTGACATTTACAATCATCTTCCCATATGTTTGGGGTCTAAAAACACTTAGAAATATATTTTTATGGGAATACATAAATGTCTATCAACAGAAGATTGGTAAGGAAAACACATTCAAAATATAGAATGCATGCAGTTATGAAAAAAAAAAAAAACACTGACATGGGAAGACATCCAATACATACAATAAAATGAACAAGGCAGGTTTGTAAATGGGACAGTATAATGCCAGAAGTGTCCAATCTTTCGGTTTCCCTGGGCCACAGTGGAAGAAGAATTGTCCTGGGCCACACATAAAATACACTAACACTAATGATAGCTGATGATATTAAAGAAAAAAGAAAAAAAAATCTCATAATGTTTTAAGAAAGTTTATGAATTTGTGTTGGGCCACATTCAAGGCCACCATGGACTACATTCAGCCCCTAGACCAAACTTGTACAAACCAAACGTGTTGAACAAGTTTGATTGTAATCCATCTACTGAGTTTTAAAAATGTATTTGCATCTAACCACGAATACATATATAAATGTGCACAAAAGGAACTGGAAGAACCGACATCAAACTGCAAACAGTAGTCACTGCAAAGAGAAGTAGAATGAGGGAGGAATGGCGTAAGCTGAGGGGATTAATTTTTTACTGTTTGAATATTGTGGGAAAAAACCATTCCATTTATTATTCATGTGAAGAAGCCTCCCAGTCTTACATGCATCTTCCATTTGATAATCTCAGAGCTGGAAGGAGTGGCACAGGGCTGAGAGCTGATTCTCTGAGGTGGCATACCCAGGGTGGCATGCATTTGTCCAAGGTCACACAGCCAGAGACCCCAAGTCACAGTCCAGGTCTTCACATAATAGGTGTCCCAGTGGATCCAGGAGAGGACTTTGACTTGATTACTAAATCAGATCGACTTTCCTATTTTATTTGAGTCAAAAATTTTTACTTGGATGTAACAACAAGTTAAAGGAGACCAAGAATAGTCAAAGTCAGAGGTGGAAAGAGGAACCTGTCTTCTTATAGAAGGGGTGAGAGAGAGAGCCTGCTACCAAGGCTTGGGACCTTCTCTAGGCCCCATCTCCCACCTTCCTCATCCATAAAGCAGAGGGAGGGGGCTAATTAAGAGAGGGGATGGGGATTTGCAGGCATGGGGTGCTCTATGTGTCACGTGCTCATCTGAGCCACTGCCATATCTGCAGCATGGGACTGGTGGCAACGCTCCCTGAATGCATTCTGGCGAGGCTGCAGGTGGCAGTCAGGGACCTCAGCTGCATATGGAGACTCTGTCTCTCCAGAAGGGAAGGCTGGGCTCGAGTCTGATTTAGGCTCAACTCACACTGAGCCACTTGAAGTGTCACATGGATTACCTCATTTAACACTCACAAAATGTTTACAAGCATGCTCCACGAAATTCAAAAGTCACTTTCTAAAACCACACAACCATTAAAGGGCAGGGCCCTTATTTGAAATCAGGTTTCCCGACTCTGAATTCAGTGCTCCTTCCGCCCTGTCTCTTTGCGACATGGCAAGACCTCCTTACTGGGGCAGTAAAGCTTAAGAAGTGCCCAGGTTGGAGGCTGGGCATGGTGGCTCATGTCTGTAATCCCAGCACTTTGGGAGGCCAAGGTATGAGGATCATTTGAGCCCAGAATTCCAGTCTGGGCAACAGGAAGAGACACCCATCTCTACAACAATAAAATTAACTGGGCGTGGTGGTGCGTGCCCTTAGTCCCAGCTGCTCAGGAGGCTGAGGCGGGAGGATTGCTTGTGCCTGAGAGGTCACTGCAGTGAGTCATGATCACCCCACCGCACTCCAGGCTGGGTGACAGTGTGAGACTAGGTCACCAAAAAAAAAAAAAAAAAAAAAGAAAGAAATTCCTAGTTTGACTCTCTGTCTCTTCCCTAACTCCCAATCTCCCCCCTCAACACACACACACACACACACACACACACACACACACACACACACACACACACGAGTCCCATGACTATGACAGCAGAAACAGGCTCCTAGCCAGCACAACTCAATGCCTCAAATATGCATCATGTGACTGAAATATCTGTGGCTCAGCTGATAAGATGTCTGGGATGTGCTTCCATGTAATCTGGGGTTGAGGATGGGGTTACAGTCAACCACGAGTTTCGGTAATAGTTGAAGCCAGGTGATAGGAGACAGGGTTCCTTACACTCTTCTTTGTACTTTTGTCCGTTTCAAATTTTCCACAATAAAAAATACTTTTTTTGATGTATCCTGTGAGTGATCATTTCTCTCTCAACTTGTCAGTTGGTGGGGGTTTCCATTTTAATTAACTCTCTGCTTCCCTCAGCACAGAAAGCCAAACGATGGCCTACTATCATGGTAAGAAAAAATACCAGGAGCGAAAGCATGTGGCTTGTGAAAACCCCAATTGTGGCAACACCAGCCATGGCTTAACTGCGTGTTTCTTGTATGCCTGGCACTGTCCGGGGCCTTTTACCTATGATTTCATCTAATGCTCATAATCACCCTGTGAGATAAGGTCTGTTATCCCCATTTTACAGAGAAGGAAATTGAAGTTTAGTAAGCTTAAGTAGCTTGTCCAAGTCTATACAGGTGATACACAATGAGCAAGGATGCAAATCCCGAATTGCTTGTGCTATTAATTTTTCCCATTCCCACAATATATATTTGGCTACTTTAAGACTTTATAGACACTTTAAGATTTTATAGGTGATCGAACTCAACCTGTGAAGTTTTAAAAATGGTCATACCTTTTAAAGCATAAAGAGCCCCTGGCTCTTCACAAATATTCCAATGACAGTGTCAGTTACAATGACAGAAAGTCAGATATGGTTGGCTGCCCAGTGTGGCCTCATGCAGGAAGTCCTTCCCACTGCCCCTGTCACTGGTGGCGCCTCCTCAAGGTCACACAGCATTCTGCACTAATCTCTTGTTGCCCCTCCCTCCCCCTTTGAACTATGATCTTCTAAAAAACTGAGCTCTTCCTATTTGTCTTTGGTTTAGAGTGGGCCTTCGACTATGTGGTGAAT